>BQNB010136759.1:5638-17954 GCA_026074375.1 Tanacetum coccineum
AATCAGTAGGTGGAGGATCAGTGATCATAGGGTGAGGTGTAGGTCCATTCTGGATGGATTTCCATATCAGCTTGCCATTGGGTTTGCCTCGAATGTACCTGTGTATACGAATCTTCCATGATTCGTAATCATTTTCAACCAACATTGGTGGACGAGTATCGGTACCTGCAGCATTTGTTTCTTCATTGGTTGCCATTGAATAAGTTTGTTTATAAATGATCTGATCGCAAGTGATTGATGATTCGTTTAATTTGTGTTTGAGTTTGTTTTTGTTTGATTATTTAGTTCGGTTCAAGAGTGATAGCTTGTTCGGTTATCTTGTTCGGTTGACCAAGTAAACACTCGTTCGGTTCTAGTGACTTAAAGCTTGTTCAGTTCAAAAAGAGTCCACTCGTTCGATTGTCACTTTTTCGAATGTCCTTGGTCGTTGTTCATTCGGTGGTTCAAAGTAAACAGTCGTTCGGGTCTAGTGATTCTCACTCGTTCGATCCTAGAGATATCGAGCTCGTTCGGTCCACACTAGATGTAACTAGTTCAGTTCTAAAAGACTTTGCTCGTTCGGTCCTTAAATCTTTAACTCGTTCGATCGTTTCTCTTAGAAGCTTGTTCGATCCTCCTAGTTCGGTCTTCAAAGGAGTTTCCCTAGTTTGATCCTCCTTGTTTTCCACTTGATCGGTCCAACCTTGAATGCCACTAGTTCGGTTCACAACGACTAAACTCGTTCGATCTTTGAGGAGTTGAGCTCGTTCGATCCCCACTAGATACTGCTAGATCGGTCCTTGAAGTTTAAACTGGTTCGATCCAAACTAAATCACACTCGATCGGTTTAAAAAGTGTGTAGCTCGTTCGATCATCTTGTTCGATCCTCTCGTTCGATTGACTTGTTCGATCCTCTAGTTCGGTGGGCACAAAACACGAATCCAAAGACCTTTTTCTTGCTAGAAAACACCACAAACAACCTTTAAATCTCCAAAACAAGTAATGATGACACGATCCAAGACCACAAATTCGATCAAAGACGCTTGTTTTCTAAGAGTGTTTCGAACCAAAAGAAGGAAAAAAATTTGAGACCCCCCCTTTTTTTTAAATACTTTTTGAACCAATAATGATGAAGAAAAAAAATCACAAGATCGTTGATTGCTAACAAGATGGTTTGATTGATATTAGATTAAACATAAACCATCTTTGAGTCAAGAATAAAAAACAAACAAATAATCAAAACTAAGAAATCAAAACCCCCTTTTTTTCAAAATCAAGAAAAAAATATAACAAACCAAATCAATTCATCAATCTTGTAGGCTCTTGATACCAATTGTAGGTTCCATGATCATTCATACAAACCTTAACAATGATGTGTAGAATCAAGATGCAGAAAAATTAAAGACTTTATTGATGATTGAAAAAGAAAAACCTTTTGGTGGCTAGAAACCCTAACAATATAATAATGACTAGCTAACCTAATTTTGACTAAACTAGGTGTATTTATACTAAAAGCATTAGCCTAGGAGGCCTTTGTGGGCTTTTTCATTAATGGCCCGTTTACATAATATTACACTCTTAAACGAGCTAGACTTTTGTCTTGTATTTTCGAGTGACCGAAGCTTCTTTGTTTGGGTCCATTTATGTGATCCTAACATCCACCTTGATTACCACGGTTGTTGTTCTTCAGCTTTGGGCATTCCCTCTTAAAATTCCCCTGAGCACCACACTCATAGCAACCGTTACCCCTCTGATTAGCCCTAGTGGTTCTTTGATTGTTACCAGTGTTAGCATTGCCAGAACTCCTACAATCAGTGGCCAGGTGGCCAACCTTGTTGCACTTGTGGCACATCGGTGCACATGGACCATTATGATGGTAGTTGCACTTAGAACATTTTGGCAGAGATCCACCATACTCCTTTTTCTCACTATGCCTAGCAGTGTAGGCTTTACCAGTGTTCTGCCTCTTGTTTTGTTGTTGTTGGTTCTAATTGTTCCTTGAAGTGTCCTCAAACTTCCTTTTATTGTTAGCCTGACATTCAGCAAAAGTGCATATCTTCTTATCCATCAGCTCAGTTGTAAAATCAATTACATCCTGCATTATCTTCGTCTTAGACGCCATTACACTCCTATGTATCATGTCGGGAAGACCATCGACATATTTGTCAATCTTATCAGACTCTTCGAGAAACATCCTCTCGCACAACAAAGCCAACCCCTAAAAGCGTTGTGTATAACTTGCCAAGTCAGTACCCTTCATCTTTAACTCCCAGACCTCCATCTCCAATTTCTTGATCTCATTTCGAGGACATCACTTATCAGTCATCATTTTCATAAGTGTGTTCTAAGGCACGCCGTAAGCGGCATCATGACCAACTGTCTTGACATGGGATTTCCACCATTTGAAGGCAACATCATGAAGGGTGCAAGTAGCAAACTTAACTTGGTTCTCAACTGCACAGTTACTGATATTGAAGACAATCTTCATTCTTTCATACCATTGAGTTAGACCAACTCCTTCAGTACCCTTGAAGTTCATGGGTTGACATTTGAGAAAGTCAGTGTAAGTGCACTCACGAGTAGGGCGCACAGGTCTTGCAATACCACTTCCAGAACCTTGGCTTCCATCGCCATTGAGGTTATGGTTTCTTTGAATTTCACGCTCAGCCAAAGCATTATCCAGGCCTCAGGATATCAATGCCCTGATAGCAGCATCAGTCATTGGGGTGGTGGCAGTGGCAGTGGAAGGGGTGGTTATGGTTTTGGGTGCTTTTCTTGGAGGCATTTTCTTTAAATTATAAGAAAATATAATACAAGTTAGATTTCATACAATCATAACCGCGACATGACATATACATAATAAATAAAGTAAGATCACAACACAAGAGAGGTATATAGTAATCTTTGAGATCACATTGACATGACATAATACATGCATTTCATATATAATCTGGAAAACATACATGACTGGTTCGGTTACAAAATGATTACTACCATTAGGTTACAAGATGAAAATAAAACCTAGAGCCCTACTAGCCAGGAGTTACCCGTAATACTTAGTAGGCTATACAAAATAGCTAATCACATCGTACAATCTAAGAAGAACTGTCAGCATCCTCTAGTGCAACATCTCTAGTGCGCTGAAACTCTCTGAAGCGGTCATGCTCGTGCTGAATGTGTCGAGTCAGCTTATCACTATCCTCGATCCTTTGTCTCTGTAGTACAACAATCTAAGTCTGTAACGCTCTCACTTGAGTCAGTAGCTTTAGAATCTGTGTCTGTCGTCTAGAGTGCTGAGACCGTCATCCGTAATTTCATAACCCCAGAACGTGTCTTATGGCTGGCATCCATAGACTGTGCCCATTCCTCTCGGGCAACCCTAGCCTCTATCTTAACAAGTAAAGTAGTGTTGGCATGGTAGCGCTTATTTTCGCGTAGCACGTTGAGCTGACCGGCTATTAAAGACCGATCACTTTGTGCATCGTCAAGCCTCATATAAATCTCATCTGTATCCTGCCTGACAGTAGTGACAAAATCTGTCACCCTCCGACTCAACTCTGCCAAAGTAGTTGGTGGTATCTCCTCTACAGCCTCAGCTGGGTTCACCTAGATGCCAGTAATCCTGTAACCTACCTTTATATATGGGTCGCATCTAATCCTGGCATCTAGAGTGCCAACAAAAGCATAATCTGCTCTAAAGCCTCTAGTAGGCCTAGCAGCAGCAATAGAAGAACTCTCCCTGACATCAAATCTAGGACCGGGAGTAATGCACAACCTCTTACGAGGCGGCAACACAGCCTCGAGAACATCTGCTCTACAGTCAGTAAAGGGTAAAGGTAAAGGTATTGACGATGTAGGTAATGTTATGGGTAAGATTGGTGGTGTCCCTGATGGTGGTGTCCCTGATCGAGGTGCTAGGATGTAGGTGGATGGTGCGACAGCTCTAATCAAAACCATGGATGATCTGGTGCATGGAAGTATGATAGGTGGTGATAATGGTAGTAGTGAGGATAAAGGTAATGGTGGTGGTGATGTAGTCCTCAACTGGATCTCGGCTACCTTGTATCCCAAAGGTGCCTTAGTGTAAGTAAGGCTAGTAGTAGGTGGTGATGGTACAGGAAATGATGGTAAGGGTATCTAAGGAAGTGATGATGATAATGGAGTGAGTGAAGATGGTGGCGAAGTAGGTATGGCAAGAAGTCTGTGAACCTCTGCCTCAGACGGAAATGGCATAGGTGTTTGAGCTCGGATAAACGTCCTAGCAGTGGTACGATATGTGGGTGATGGTGGTGGTGTCGCTGCAGACTTATCATTCTCGAATGGCTCTCTCTCCTCAGTGGAAGGGATAAGGTCCACAACTAGAGAAGCAGCAGCAGTAGAGTCGGCCGAAGCTAGGTGCTCCTCCTCCCCTCCTCCTCCTCGTCCTCATTATCAGCATCATCCCCTAATGAGTCACCATCATAATCATCTCCTCTGTCAACTGTATAGTCTATGGGACCATCCACTGACTCATCCTCCGGATCCTCCTCCAAATATGAATCAGTAATGTAGCCCGGAGATAGGGCTATGGGTGAATCAGCAACAACATAAGGCTAATCCTCAGCGAGAACCTCCTCATCAGATGGGGCCATGTACTCGGGGTACTCTGGTCCTGGCACATAATCCAGCAAGAGCGGTGCCTGCTCTGACTCCTCAGGGCCAGGCACGTAGTCTGGTGATGGTGGGTCTACCGGATGCATGGGGAGTCCATTGTATCCGTATATGACGACTCCTGGAGAACCTACCTCAGATGGCTCCTCGTAACCACTCGAGATGGATGTATAAGTAACCCCAAACGATGCTTCGTCTGATGACATGACTGTATCTGTGACAACAAAAGTAGCTTATATAAGTATCAATATAAGACCCTTATATTAATACACATAATATATTATAACATGTATATCAATCATGATAACATCTAGTATGACCAACTAATGTAACAACTAGTGAGTGTATGTCCCGTGAAAACCCCTTTGTATGATGCAATGTTTGAAAACGGTTATAGTCCAAGTAAAAACATTTGACCATGTTCTCTATAACCTTGGCTCTAGATACCAATCAGTAACACCCCCAAATAGGGTCGCAATGAAATATGGGTCTGAGAGTGTTACTTCATAGATCAATAGCACAAGATATGAGAACGACCTCTATATGAGTCGTTTGAAAACTGATACATTAAAATAACTAAAATTGTTTGTTACAAAAGCCCAACGGCTAAACATGTTCACTTGTAAATGTAAAGATTTTAAAACATAACAATATTCCCAAAATATAATGCTTCTAAATCTTTATGCAATGACATCAAAAATAATGACCACCAATGTATCCTTGTCTCGTACCTTATTGACCTGAGAAAAACATGCTTTAAAATGTCAACATAAAGTTGGTGAATTCACAGGTTTTTGTAAATATAATACAGGACTGCAAGATTTCCATTGTGTATGATAAAGTAACAAATACAGTATCAAAAAGTAATTATGAAATGCACTAAGCTCATGACACTAAAGCTACAACATGTATGTGTATTCAAATTAATGCACATAATGTGCCCGTATCCAAATTGTTCCGACATGGTATACATTTTTCGTTTTGGTACCTCTGAAACTAGTGAGCGCTACTCACCCAAATAGGGATGTCAATCCCAAATACATCCATTTATAACACCCGCGCTCGCAATCCAGCAATTAACAGTTCATGATTCATGGGCAATAGTGGGTTATAGCTACTTAGGCAAACTCGTAATTTGATTAAAGTGTACTTGCGTCCAATTGTAAAACAATGCATGTTTCTCACCTCAAAGTTGTAAATCATTGTAATTGTATAAAAGTGGGGCTATAAACTCACCTCAATGAATGTATTTGATATATAAATCAAATATGAAAATCATCACGTGTAGATCGAATGCAACCTAATTAAATATAGGTCGTATGAGTATAATGTATTTAATATAATGCGGCATCATAAGTTATAGCGTTACATCACCACCTAATACTCTTTGTTTAATTTAAAAATGAAACAATATTTAAATCGCATTTTGTTTGGAATGATAAAAGTGTTAATTAGTATTATGGATTGGTATTAGTTTAGTTTATAGTTTTATTAGTAGTTATGATGTAATAAAGTCTATCTTGGTCAAAGTTAAGTAAAGTTGACCAAGGTTTGACTAAGTTTAGGAAAATAGAATAGGATAAGTAATAAGTATAAATACTCATTTTGAAGGAGTATTTATACAAGTCTTGTAGTTTGTAACTTCACTTCTCCCTCCTATTTCTATTTTCCTCTTTGAAATGAAAATTTAGAAAATGATGAAAATACTCTCTAGCTCTTCTCCTTTATTCTTTTAGCTTTCATATGATTACTACTTAGCAAACATCACATCTAACAAGTGGTATCTATCGCCGGGAGAGATCTAGTGTGTGTATTTCATGATCAAATCGAGCTTAATTTTAAGAAATTCGATCGATTGAGCTTTTGTAAGGATGAACAGTAGGTTTTGTATGGTTTAAATTTATGATTTGATGTGTTTTGATCTTCAAACGCAAACTATTAGCTTTCGTAACCATCAAATTGTAGATTTAATATCTCGTTTATGAAATATACGTGTTTTTGGATTTAAATTGATCAAAAAAGTGGATTTGATAGCTTTTGTAAGCATGAAAATGGTTTCGGTAACTATTTTTAGGCGGGAAAGTGGCTTACGCAAGTCCTTTTTAGCTTTCGTAACGAAGAATTACTCTTGTAAAATTGAATCTAGCTTTCATAAGATAGAAATTTGTTAATTTGAGTAGATAACATTGTGATTCTCATTCTAAAATGCTTAAAATCAGATTAATATATTTTCTTTAAGGTTCGTAGCTAAGAATTTACGAAAGTAAGAGAATTCTTGTTTTTACGTAAGAAGAGGTTATTTGGATTTTACGAAAGGGGGTTTCGTATCCTTGAGCTTTCGGTAACCGTTTGGTTTCATAGACTGTGGAAGCTTTCGTACTCTTTGTGGTTTCGTAAATCAGATGTTTCATATCAAAAGCTTGGTTTTGGTTTCGTAAATTCATGGTTTTATATCACAGTAGAGGTTTCATATCACAGTTTAGTAACTGAAGGTTTCGTAAATAGGTTTCATACTTGGAAGGTTTCGTAACTCATTGGAAGAGGTTTCATAACACAGTTCTGAAGTTTCGTACACTATTTAGGGGTTTCGTATATCATTATTTGGGTTTCGTAACACATTTAAAGGGGTTTTGTATCTTCTAATAATTGGAACTTGAGATTTCGTATACACGATTAAGTGTTACCTAGTCTTTTGATTACTTACGGATTCATTGTAATACAAGTCAAGGTTATTATTGCTCGTTCACTTCACGATTACAATACTTCATCTCTAAAATGAACCAAGTTTGCTTTGTAATCATCTGATACAACATGTTTACTTTAAATAATTCAAACAACTTAAATCATCAAACTTTAGCTGATTCAGGAGCAAATGCAAGACCTCCAATGCTTGAAAAGGGGAGTTATATTCCATGAGAAAGTCGATTCAGAAGGTTTTTGGATAACCAGCTTGAAGAAAGGGAAAGGATGTGGCATTTGATACAACATGGACCTTATAAAAGACCAATGGTTCCTAATCCTGATATCCCTAGCGAACAAATACTTGAACCATTTTCCAAAATGACTGATGGTGATAAAAAGAAATATATTGTTGATGTCAGGGTTATGAATTACATTCTTCAAGCAATACCAAATGACATATACAATTCAGTGGATGCATGTGCAAATGCTCAAGAAATGTGGGAACGAATCTAAAGGTTAATGCATGGATCTGATATTACTGCTAACATGAGACATTCACGGCTTATGGATAAATTTGATAAGTTTGCAGCAAAAGAAGGGGAATCCTTAGACTCTGTGTATGAAAGGTTAGCGACACTTTTGAATATCATGGATCGTAATAATGTTCGTCCCATTACAGTGACAATCAACACAAAGTATCTCAATTGCTTGCAACCAGAATGAAGCAAATATGTTACCATGGTTCGTCAAAATCAAGCTGACAAAGCTATTTCATATGATGTGTTGTATGATTCGTTGGTACAATTTGAACAACATGTTCTAGCATCCAGGGCAAAGAAAGCTACCAAGAATCATGATCCATTAGCTCTTATTGCTTATTCAAATGTGTTTTCATCACATCCTCATGCAAATTCTTCTTATTCTCCACAATCATACTATGTCACACATCCTCTATCTATTGTTGATTACGATGACGAATATCAAGGGGATTTACAAAGGGATTCTCAAAAGGACAAGCTTACAACAGCTATGATGTTATTAGCCTGAGCAATCTCTCAAAAGTTCTCTTTACCTACCAACAATCGTCTTCGTATGTCATCAAATACAAAAACTCAAGTTGTAGTTCAGGATGGACGTTAAAAAGAATGCGGGACAAAATAGGAATCAAATGTTTAATGCAGGAAATGGAAGTAATGACAGCAATCAAATTGTTCAGCGTGTACCACGAACTGATTCTACTCCAAGCAAATATGCAGTGCTATAATTGCAATGAGAAAGGCCATTATGCTCGTGACTGTCAAAAACCAAAAGTTCGTGATGCCAAGTATTTCAGAGAACAAATGTTGCTAGCAATGAAGGATGAAGTTGGAAGTCATCTCAGCAATGAAGAAAATGATTTCATGCTTGATAATGCATATGGTGAGGAATCGTTGGATAAATTGACTGCATCTGTCATGTTGATGGCTCGACTCCAACCAGCTGATGGAACTACTGACACTGTACCATCATATGATGAAAAGGCTGTAAGTCAGGTACATGATTCATCCAAGGCACATGAACAAGTGAGTCATGTGAAACATCAAACTATTATTCAAACAACGGATGATGATCAAATTGATTCTAGTATTATATTTGATGATCCGTATGTGGACAATAATGGTGGTACATCTAAACATGATTCAATTTCTCATGAAGAATGTCATGAAATACAAATGCTACTGTACATAATAAGAAACACTAGCTAAACAAGATGATCTGGAGGCCGGGGAGGATTAACAAATAGAAAGCCATATTATTTAAAGAGAGAAAGGAAAAGATGTGTATGTGTTTTAGAGAGAGAAAGAACACACACACTTTGTGAGATATTACAAAATGAATCCTCACCCCTCCATGGAAGTATGGAGGGGGTATTTATAGTCGAAACACAACTAAACTATCCTCAATAGTCTAATCTAGTCCCTGCGCGTTTGGCTATTAATGATCTAATGTAATTCTGAATAAGTCAACATATTTTAAGGCTAACAATCTTCCCCCAATATGTGGACATACGGAATTACTTACAATGTTCTTATCAAGTATAAATACAACACAAACAAAGTCTTCCAAAGCGCTTCCAAAGCTGACGACGTCTTCTGAGTTCTCCTGGTTTTGAAACTTGTACTCCAGCTTGGATCTTTAGTGTATTTAATTGTACAGGAACCATTGTAGTATGCATGAGTTGGATTAACTTCCCCCCAATTCATGCAGCATGTCTTGAAAAGCTTTCTTCATAGACTTCTTTTTGGCGAAGTTCCTGAATCAGCTTCCCCCCAAACTAACATCCCTATTTTGAGCAGATTCTGAAACATTGATGTAGCTCAAACAGTCTTATATTGTCATTAAAGTGCACAATAGAATTATGTAGAAGAAAAGCCACACCAAGTAGTACTACTTCTTGTCATTAGGGCTTGGTGAATATTTGTTCGGGGGTACATGCGAGAAATCAGCAACAATTCTTCTCACGTATGCAGAATACTTCATAAACCATACTAAGTAAAGTAGTATATACTACTTCCCCCTGGAAGTTGACATGGTAACATCAAAGTCAACTAAGTCCCGGATGTACACATTTCCCCCCATGATGGTTGCGAACTGTCGGAAGCATCATTGTCGTGTATGTCCATATACTCGAGAAGTTCTTGTCTTTAGCACAAATCTTAAAATCCAAACAAAGTTGTCCTCTTGTCTTCAGAAACTGTAGAGGAGATGAAGCAAGTATCAAGAAAACTTGGTATAATCAAGGTCTTGTATATGAATGTCGTTGAAGAATTTTGAGAATTTTGCTTAGACAGTGAAGTATCTTTGTCTTGGAATAACACAATAATATCCCGTGAGAATTGCTGATTACATCTCAACCTTTAAACTCTCTGGCTAACTTACCAACCTCGAATTCTTTCGGCTATTGTTGTGATCACTTGGTGAAGTAAACCCGATATACCAAACTTGAAAATGAAGTAGAATCCCTCAAATTTGTTACTTAATCTTGCACTGTTGTTGATTGAAGAACAATGCAAGATTAAATCTATAAGTACTCTATACCCAACCAAAAAAGTATAAGAAGTACAAAACCTCTTGAAATTATCCACATCGTCTTCTGTGTGTGACACTGAGTACTATAACGTAACTCCTTTAAGTGATAGCTATAACCCGTGAGCACTACAATGTAACTCCTTACATCAGGAAATAACTAGATAATCTAAGTCTAAATCATAAACCGTATACGTTCAAGCAAGTCATCAATCGATAGATTGGGTTTGAAGAAAAGGGGTAGAAAGTAGAAGGAAGTCTCAATGATGAAATAAGTAGATGCCTTTGTGAAACCCACTTCAATCTCAAACAAGGGATACCAAATCAACTCCGTGATCACATGCCATCTTAATCCGAATCTTTAGCCGTTTTGACGTTTTAGTGAATCTTATTCGGATCGTTTGTAGTGTTATGTATCGTGTTTGTTGTGTTATTGTTCGTGAATGTCGTTGAACTAAGACAAATGGTATTTTTAATTGTTGTTAACGTATCAATATTTGACTAGTCAAACTTGTCTTGATAGCGTTTTATACCCGGCTTAATCCATAAATATACTTGGCTCAATTATAACAACCTAAGTCACAATACTCGGCCCATGCTTTCATTGACTCGGCCCAATATTGAAAGGGAAAGAAAAACCATTGCTTCCTGCCATAAAACCCATAGCCGGCCCACACCCAAAACTATAACAAGTCCAACATAATGACTTAGGGATATAAAGTAGACAATCCCTAATTATCAGTCACACTAACCCTAAATTCACAAAATGAAACGCAGTCATCACTTTCATCTATCCTAAAAAATATAGATCCAACTCTACCGTTATAACTCCCAATCAATAACGACATCTATTCATTTTTCTTTAACCATCCATAGTTAAAAAAGAAACACCCTTTATTGCTTGAATCGTAAAGACCATAGAAGACTCAAGGCATTTAAGATCCTTTGGAGGGTCTAAGGTAGGGCTCGTCATGTGTTTTTTTATCATGTAATGTCCAACGAATGAAAGATTGACTTAAACATAATTGTTAAAAGTCTTTCTTTAAATTTGGATAGCAAAGAAGAGAGTTATTTCATTTCACAGATCGATGATGGTTATTCCTTTCGAATGTTTGATCTTTAAGAGGTCATCATTATGTGGCACAAATTGAAAAGGAGACTGAGATCATTAATTGTATTTAGCATTTGTTTTCGAGTCTTGTTAATGAAGTTAGAAGAAGATGTAGTTGGGTTTGAAGATGGATGATGATGATGTTATTGTAATGGTATGAGTTGGGTTTATCTCAGAGTTTGTTCTATTTCTTCATGTACTACTATTGACCTCGACTCGTTTGAGTTGACCCGGGTCAACTCGGTAATTACCGAGTTGACTCGGTTGAGTTGTGGTTCCATTTTAGATCAGTTCATTCTTGATATCAAAGCCACTAAATCCACCCGTGGCGAGTGATACCAAATTTCGGTGACCAAGAACCACTTTCACGTCACCATTGATACAAGAAATAAAGATAAGAAGATGATAAGAAGAATTTTAGAGAGAAGTTAGAGAGAGAAATAAAGAGAGAAAAATGAGAATGGTTGATTAAACAAATGAAATCTTACAAATGAATCAACACCCTCTCCATCCTTGGAGAGGGGTATTTATAGTTAAAACCAAGAGGCTTTCATGCCTTGGTGTTTCTACGGGCCGGGCTTGGGATTACTTGGGCTTTCGCCCGATACACGTGACCGATTAGATTACATAAAGAGCCCATTTACCCGTCTAGCCTATTACAACGTATAATTAATTAATGACTGAGACCTAATATAATTAATGAACAAACTTCCTTGTTCGACTCAATATTTTGAGGCTAACAATCTCCCCCGAAGTGAGTTCATTGTGACACTCCTTCGTGAGATCAATGAGATTGCTTTTGTCGTTGAGCTCTTATGATCTTTGTCT
>BQNB010136760.1:2318-16067 GCA_026074375.1 Tanacetum coccineum
CATACTAAAATCAAACATTGCCCTCAATGTTTCCTAGCCTAAGATTTAAAAACCACATACTAGAACTCAAAAATGTCGAATGCATAAAAATCTTTATCCGTTTATTAAGTGTGCTACAAGATAAATGCTAGACGATAATAATCTTTAGGATATCGGATTTCCCCAAACTAATGGCAAGCAAAGGCTTGGAAGCTCGAGTGGACCGGGACAAAACACCGAACACGAGAATTTTCAAAAAAGTTGGGTCAATCCTGCAAACAATCACAAGTACAAACAACAAACACAAGGAACGGAAGAGTACAAGCCTCCTCACAACACATTAGAAAATAGAAAGAAAATGGAAAATGGATAAGCATGGGGTACCTCATACGAAGCGCTTTGTTTTTGGTAACCGAGTCACATAGCTTGACTCGATCCCCGAATTCATTTGTCCTTGGAGAGAGTGTGGAGAAAATGGAAGAGAAAATCTCAATCAGGCTTTCATTAATGTTTGGACAAACATTAAAGCACATGAAAGTTCCATCCTGATGAGAGGCCACCGGCTCTAAGTGGAGATGTCGAGGTCAAAAATGGTATCCTCATTTTTGGTGGAGGAAAGTAAGGGAGAAACCTTAGGTTTGGTGAGAAACGAGAGAAAAGTCCAAGTGACAAATGTGAAGGAATCGTCAACTTCAACATTTTTCTTACCTCCCCTCAAGTCAAAACATTCATCCTCATTAAGTTTATCAACATTGTTTATCACTGGTGCATTGGTCTCAATAATTAAACTAATCTCAATATCTGGTGGTTCTGGAGGAGGACGAGGAAATTGTTAATAATGTCCTCTTCCGAGTCAAAATCACTTTCAACACCCGGTGGTATCGAATCATCTGGTCTGGAAAATATATAGATCTCTTCCCTATTGGAGTCATTATCCTCAACGAGAGTAGTAGATGTGGGAAGAGACTCGATAATTGTATGAAAATTTTCTGGTGACCGGGAAGATGAATTACCGCATAGCAACGACATTCGATTGATATAATCCTCGTGGCTCTCTAACAATTCTGGAGGATCGTGATAAGTTCACCGGTGAACTCATGGTGGAGAGGATCACTCTTGGGAGAAAAAGTAACATGATCTGATTCATTCTCAATGTGTTGTGGTTTATGATCTAAAAATACATCATTAAGCAATCTTTCAGGATATAATACGTCTCCTTCTAAGTCATAATAACCTCCATAATAATACTAGGAACTTCAAAAAAAAATATAGCTAGAAAGCCATCAATCTCATCATTATCGCCCATGAACATAAACAATTCAGCCTCATCATTCGTTTTACATTCCAAATCAAATAAATCATCATTTTCTTCAAAAGGTGGATCATTGATGAATCCCTCGAGAATGGAAGCAACGCTTTTCAAAGGAGTTGACGGATCATGGTGGAGTAGGATCTCAATGTCGTCTTCTGGAGTAAGACACTTATCTTTGTTAGAATCAGAAAGAGGTGTGACTAGGAAAGTCGACTCATCAAGGTTGGAATCATAAGAATCCTTGCACTCGATGTCCTCTAATACATCATCAAAAAGAGGGTTTTTGAAATTGACATCAAATTCAAAAAGTAGGTTAGAGAAAGTCATGGAATCATCACTGAACGTTGATGGAAGAAAAATCATCACACGAAGGTAAAACGTTCTTACTATCACTCCTGGATGTATCCTCGGATTCTCTTGGGATTGGGATAATTTCCTCAGCACTAAAAGTACTAAGGTGTTCATCCCCCTTTATGAGAGAATCCTTAGGCTCAATAGACGGTAAGGTGGATGTGATTGCAAAAACCAAAGAAACTTGAAGTGGTTTGTTTGAATGAAAAATGCTCTCCTTGTAAATAACTTTAAAATTCTCCAAACAAGGTGTGATACAAGTTTGACATTTAGCCGTTAGCTCTGTGAGATTCTTCACTTCCTGCTTTTCTTTTTCATCGTTGACATCTTTCGGTGGAGTTAAGCAAACTAGAGCGGGTTTGTTGGTAAACCTTTTAAAACTATCCTTGTATGCGTCATTAACCAATTTAATTGACTCGTTTTCATGCTTTTGAGGATGTTTTGATGTGCCATTGACATGAAAAGTTATTTGTGCATTTCCGTCCCTCAAAACAAGCTCTCCTTCATATACATCAATTAAAGCACGACTGGTTCTTAAAAAGGATCTCCCAAGTATAAGAGGTACTCTAGGATCGGCTTCAAAATCAACAACAACAAAGTCGATAGGAAAATGGAAATTCCTAACTTTAACAAAAATATCTTTGGTGAGTCCTTTAGGATGAGTAATCGATTGGTTCGATAACTCTAAAGTTATCCGAGTTGGTGTAAGTTTTGGCAGAGAAAGTTTTTTCCAAATAGAAAGAGGCATAAGATTTATGCTCGCGCCAAGATCGGCCAAGGCATGACATACATCCATTCCTGGAAATTTACATGGTATAAGAAACTTGCCAGGATCTCCAAGCTTTTCGGGAAGCTTTTTGAGGAGCATCGCCGAGCAATTCTCGTTCAACGGTATCTTAGCAACTCAGCAACTTTTCCTTATCATGAGAAAACATCTAATCAGAGAGCACATCTTGGCCATTAAAATAAAGCATCCGCCTAAACTGATGTTGAAGCGCAAATCTGAAAGATTTGAAGATCTCTCCATTTGATTCGAAGCTTTGTCACGGGACTTTTGATCATCACGTCGTGAAGGATATGGAATATTTGGCTTAGGTAAACTCTTCGAAATATCGGATTTCGAAATGGGAGTGGTTTTAGGCAAAGTCTTTCGGAACATCGGGTTCCGGAATAGAAATGGGAATAACCGTAGTAGAATTTGAGCGGTAACTTCCTTGAAATTTGTTTGCTCTCTATCCGTTTTTCCCCCTTTTCTCATTCACTACTTTTAGAGAAAGGAATCAGTGGGAATCAAGGGTCCCTCGTAAGCAACACCATTTCGAGTAGTGATCACTTTCATCTCACCCTTCGGGTTTTGAATGGTAATCCTCGGAAGAGTTCCCGAAGTTGAGGCTTGGTTTTGAAACAATCCACAAATCATGTTTTGCAAATTATTTTGAAAAGTGGTTTGTTGATTCATCATGACGGCTTGTTGAGATTTTATCGTGGTTTGAATTTCATTCTTAAGGTTCATCCTTTCAAACGAGTTATTAATTGCATGTTCTTTAACATCTGAACATTAGTCCTCTTGTAACTTGTAAAAATCATTTGAAAAATCTCTTGTTGAACTGAGTATTCGGCACTTGAAAGGTTGGTTTTGAAATCCTTGGTTTTGAAAATTTGGAGCATGATTATTTTGAGCTTGAAAACCTTGATTTCCATGAAAATTATTTCCCCGAAAATTATTCCCTTGAACTTGATTCTGATTAAACCTATTTTGACCATTGTTTTGCACTGGAGCAAAACCTGGTGGTGCCATTTGATTACTAACACGGTTCGGAGGGTTAACTTGATTGTAAGTACCCGTGGTCGCACAAACACTAGCCTGATTGTTATCGGCGCCAACAATTATACCAAGAAATGGGCACACACCACAAGTAACAGCAAGATTTCCTCAACCGCATAACCGGAAGCGGGCGTGACAACATTCTAGAAATAACTCGACTAAGGTCAAAGTTGATCGCACTTAATCAATTCTCTCATCCGTTTTACTAGAAGTAGCATTCATCCTAGAAGCATTTGATCTATTACGTGAATAACGAACTTTTGATTTATTCTCAATTATGTTTAAAGCTTCTCTAGTCGTCTTACTCAAAAGATTTCCACCCGCCGCGGCATTTAAGGAGTCTTGTTCATTCTCGTTTAAACCGTTGTAAAAGGTATCAACTTGAGTTAACTCCGTAAATCCGTGATGAGGACATGCTCTAAGCAACTCCTTAAATCGTTCCCATGCTTCACTAAAAGTTTCCTCAAATTTTTGTGTAAATCGAGAAATTTCATTCTTTAAGTGAGTGGTTTTCGAAGGAGGGAAAAATTGGTTAACGAACTTGGTAACGAGATCCTCCCAAGTCAAGATTGAATTTGGTGGTTCTTTCTCGTACCAAGTTTTAGCGGCTCCCTCGAGCGAATATGGAAACATCATAAGCTTAATCACATCGTTAGGCACATTCCTAAATCGTAAAGTCGAGGTAATCCTTTTGAAACTATTAATATGAGCATGAGGATTCTCATTCTCACGACCGTTAAACGGGTTCGCTTGAACCAATTGAAGCAAATTCGTCTTAATCTCAAAATGATCCGCATTGATTTCTGGTAAAACAATAGCTTCTCCGTACCCTTCCGTGGGTGCCCGGAGTAGCTCTTCCATGGTACGTTCTGCCATTGGTGCAACAATAGTTCGAATCTCGGGTTCGACTATGTTAGAAACTTGTTTTCTCTGACGTCTTGGAATTGTGACGTTTGAATTATTAGGATAATTGGAACGTCTAGTGCGCATGCACTATTTAAAGGAAAATAGAAAAATAATAAGAAAAATATTTTTGGTTTTTCAAAAGTTTATTCACAATCTAATTTTAACGGACAACGAGATAGACAACTTGAACCAAATAATCAAACTTACTTCACGGTAGCTCTTAAAAATTTTACTTTTTAAGGTGAGCTGATATTTTCATAAGGTGACACAAATGGTAAGTTTATATAATTTTTTTATTCCGAGTTGGGAACTTATTTCTATGGATAATACCTCATTGTAGGTATTAAGAAACTAAAAAGTAGAATAAAAAGAAAAATAAAGAAACAATAACAAAACAAGAGAAATAAAAAAAAAAAAATAGAAAAAATAATAAAAAATAAGAAAAAATAAAAAAACAAAAAAAAAAAAAGTATAGAAAAAAAATTAAAAAGATATCAAAAAAAAAAAAATATATACCCATAAAACAAAAAAAATAAGAATAAACTAAAAAAAAAATAAAAAAAAAAATATTAAAAAAAAAAAAAAAATATAAAAAAAAAATAAAAATAAAAAAAAAATAAAAGTAAAAAAAAAAAAAAAAAATATTAAATAAAAAAAAAAAAAAAAAAAAAAAAAAAAAAAAATAAAATTACAAACAATAATATTATAAAAGTATTAAAAAAAAAAAGTAGAAAAAAGAAAGAAATAAAAGAAAAATAAATTTAAAAAAAATAAAGATTTTTAAACAAAGGAAAAAATAAACATAACACAAAACATCACCAAAAATTAACCTAAACGACACTATCCCCCCCCCCTCCCCCCCCCCCCCGCATACCCCCAAACTCCCACCCCGCCACCCCCCCCTCACCCCCCCACCCCCCCACCTAAACCCCGCCACACACACCCCAGCCGCCCAAACTCCCCCAGCCCTTCCCCACTTTGTCCCACACACCACCGCTCACGCCTCCCCCCATCAAACCGCCCCTCCCACCCCAACCCTAAATTCCCCTCCCCCACCCACACCCCACCCACCCCCCCCCCCCCACGCTCACACGCCTCCCTTCCTCCACTCCCCTCAACCCACCCTCGCCCCCACAACTCCCGCCCCACCAACTCCCCCCCTCCCCTCCACCCCCCCCCCCTCCCCCAACTCTTCCATCGTCCATCCCGCACCCACCGTCCCCACCCCCCTACAGCCCGCACCCCCCCTCCCCCCCGCTACCACCTCCACCCTCCCCCACCCCCGCGCAGCCAACCGTTCGCTATCAGCTCCGGCCAGCGACCCCCGCCACACACCCGACGGACATCGCCCACTTTCGGGTTTAGGAAGTTAGATTGTAAAAAGCAATCCTCCCCCCGCCCCCCCAACCACCAACCCCCTCCCCCCGGCCCGTCCCCTCCCACGCTCCCCCCCGTCCCCAGCCCATAACCCCCCCCCCCCCCACCCACCGCACCGCCCGTTTTCTCTCCCCCCCCCCCTCACGCGCCTGGGCCAGCCAGAACCCCACCTCCACCTGGCCCTTCGAACAGCTCGTCCTCCACACTTCCCAACCACAACACCGCACGCTCTCCCACTTCCCCTTTCGCCCCCCACCCCCCCCTATTCCGCCCCCCCTAACTCCAACCACCCCCCGGCCCGCCCCCTCATCCACTACTACACCCAATGTCGACAACCCTCCCCCCCACTGCAATATACCACACCACCTCCTACCCTCCCCCAACCTTTCCACGTACCCATCCACCTCCCCCCCGCCTCCGCTTGTCCGCTCCCTCTCTCCACAGACCCCCACCTCCCTGTCCAACCCCACCCCGCCCTTTCCTACCGCCGACCCCACCCCCCCCCCTCTTACACTACCGACCCCAACCTCGCTGCTCCCCCGCCTCCACCACCCCCCCCCTCAAACCCACAACCCCTCCCCCCTCCCCCCCTGCCCCTACCCCCCCCTCAAAGTCACCAACCTGTGTAATGCGCCGACCGCCCCAACTCGCCCGTACAGACCCGACCTCATACTCCTCCCACCCGAAGCGTCTACTTCCACCCACCATCAAGACAACCCTTCCCAGGTCTGCCCTCAACCACCCCATCCACCCTTCCGAGACACCTCCCCTCCAGCCCCTGCCCCTGAAAAAGTGCATTCCCCCACCGATCCCTCCACACCGCACGCCCGCTAGCGCCCACCTCACCCCGCCCCAGCTCCGCCTCCACCCCCCTTAACTACCCTTCCCGCCGGCCATCCTCCACCCCCCGCCCACTCCCCCATCCTCTCCCACAGACACACCCCGGTCCCCGCCCCCCCACTCCCTTCCCTCCGTACTACACCCACCCCACCCCTAATGGGTTTTTTAGGGTTTGGAATACTCCCCCCCCCCCCACATCCCCCCCCCTCCCACCCCCCCCTCCAACCCCCCCCGTCTACAACCCCCCCCCCCCGCCCCGACCCACCTTAACCCCACCCAGACCACCGCCCCCCCCCCCCCCCCCCCCTCCTACGACCCCCAACCCCCCCCCGCCTCCCCCCTCCTAAACCCGCCATCCCCACCCACCCGCCCACCCAGCCCGTAAATACCGTCTCCAACCACCCCCCACCCCCCCCCCCCCCCCCCCCCTTTACCCACCCCCTCAAACCCTCCCGGCCCCCACTCTAACCCCCGCCAATACCACGACCCTCCTGCCCCCCACTCCCCCACCCCCACCCCACCCCCAACCCAACTCCACCTCAAACCCAGCTCTCCAACCAACCCCCCCCTCCCCCCTTCCCCCACCCCCCCCCAACACCCACACCCCCCACCACCACAACCCCCCCAACCCCCTTCCCTCACACCCAACCACTCCGCCCACCACCCTAAGCCGCCCCAAAAACCGCATCCGCCCCCCAAACCAACGATGTCCCCCCCACAAACGCCCGCCGCACAACCTCCACGACCGTCCTCCGCTACTCCCCTACTCAATCTTCCGCACGCCACAACCCTCCCCCCCCACTCGACATACCCCCCCCATCACCCCCAAAACATTGACCCCATCCACATAATACGCCACACCCCCACCGTCCATACCACCCTCCCAATCACCCCCCCCCTACACCCCCCCCCCCTCCACCATCCCGCCCCCCCCCCCCCCAACCCCCCACCAGACCCCACCCATAGTCCCTCTAGAAGACCCCCACCACACACCACAGTCCTCTCCATCGTACACCAACCCACAACCTCCCCCCTCCCCAACTCCTCCCCCCCCACCCCCCCCTCCGTCCCCTCTCCCCACCCCCACCCCTTCCTCACCGACCCCCTCCTAACCGCGCACGACTAAACCACCCACGCCCTTCCACCCACCTTACCCTCTCATCCTACCCCCCTCCCCCTCCCCATCCCCCCCCCCCCATCAACCCACCACCGCACCACACTCCTCCCAACCCTCCCTCCCCCCCCGCACCCCCAGGCCCTTCCGCAGCCCCCACCACCACTGCCCCCACACCCCCATCCTACCCCCATCCCCACCTCCCACCCCTAAATAACACGTCCACCAACCACCCCCCTCACCCCACCCGACAGCCCCACCCCAACCCCTCCCCCCCCCCTCCCCACCGACACCACCACCACCTCCCCACCTTCGCATCCTCACCCTCCCATCTCCGTCGCCCCAACCACACCCCCCCACCTCTTGCACCCACCCCAAGCCCCACCCCTCCCCAACCCCCCCTACCCCCGCCCGAGCTCCCCCACCCCCACCCCCCCCTCCCACACCATCCCCGCATCCAACATCCACACGCCCACTCGACTCCACCCCCCCCACCGACACCCACCCCCACCACCCCCACACAACTTACCACCCCCTCCTGCAACACCCCCCCCCGCCCCCCCACCACACTCCCCCCCCACACCCCACACTACAACACACACCACCCCCCTCCCCCCACCCCACCAAACACCCCAGCGTCGCGCCCCCCAACCAGGACCCTCAGCCACACCCCCCCCCCCCCCCCCCCCTACCCCACGACTTCCACCCCCCCACCTCAATCCAACACCTTCATTGCCCCCCCACTAACCACCCCAACCCCCTCCCCTACACTTCCCCCCCCCCGACCCTACTCCCCCACCCCACCCCGCCCACACACCACCCTCCTCCCATCTTACGCCCCCCTCATAGTCATCCCCCCCCCCCCACCCTCCACCCCCCGCCTCTCCCACCAGCGGCCCATCACCCCACCCACATCCCTACAACTCCCACACCCACTGTCGCCCCCCCCTATACCCCAACCGGCACAGACCACCTCGGCCGCCCCCCCACCCAACGTACTCACCAACCGCCCTCCCCACCCCACCCATCGACGACTCCCCCCCTGATCCCCCCACTCCCTCCCAACAACCGCCCCCCGATCTTGGCCCGCCGACCCATCCTGTCATTAATCGCTCCTCCTCACCACCCTACCCACCCATACCTCCCCATCCCCCAACCCGCCCCCCCTAACCCTTCCCGTTGCCCGGCGCCTCCCACATCCGTCCTCAGTTCTAGAACATCCGCGCCACTCGCGACCCCTCACCACCCCCCCTCCGCAGCCAAATCATTTCCCGCGCACCGACAGCCCTCGCCCCCGCCGACCCCCCCACACCCCCTCCCACCCCCCCCGAACACACTCGACATAGCCCCCCCCTCCGAGCGCACTCCACGCTCACCGAAGACACCCCCCCCCCCATCTACCCCTCCCTATCTTGCCCTAAGGTACCGCCCCCCCGCCCCCTTCCCCCTCCCTCTCGCCCGCCCGCCTCCCAGTAACGCCGCCCCGTCCCCAACACACCACCCCAGCCTCCACCCCCCTGCCAATCGCTCACATCCGTACTCACCACCCTACACCCCCCTACCTCCCCCACCTCTCAGGCCCATCCACCTCCACCCCCCCCCCCACCAAGCATCCGCCCACCCCCCCCCACCCCCCCACTCCTCCACCGCACCCCCCCCCAACAAACGCAACGTACACACATCCCAAACCCCAACACACACCGAGAACACACCCGGGCTCACCCCCCCCCTACCGCCCCCTAACACCTCGATCTACCCCCCGAACCACCGAGCACCCCAATTACCCGCCTCCAATACCATGCCCTACTCCCACACGACCTCTAACTATAACAAGCATCACCCTCCCCCGTACCCCCAACCCCATTACACCCCCCTCACATCCCCCCCACCCACCTACCCCACCCCCTCCCCCCCTCGCCCCCAGGCGAATCCCCACTCCCCCTGGCCCCGCGCCGAATCACCAACCCCCCACCCCATGGCCCTCACCCTAACCCCCCCCTCTTCCCCCACCTTACCACCCCCATCTCTGATACTCGCCCCCCCTTTCCCCCCCCCCCTCCCCAACCCCTCCGCTTGGCTCCAACCCCCTCCCCCCCCGCTCAGCCCACCCCTCCGTCACCCGCGCCCACCCCCACCGTCCCTCACTGACAGCCCACCCAACCTGCCTCCCCAACCAGCTCCCCCCCAGTCCGGTATCCTAATAAGTGTGACAACAAAACACCCCAATACAAAAAACACAACCCCCCAACCCCGCTCCCCCAAACCTCCCAAGAGTTGCCCCCTCCCCACAAAAATGACAAAAATAAAAACACATCTCCAACACCACCCCCTCCCCTCCCCCAAAAAAAACCAAACAACAAAAAGAAACAAAATCAAACAACCCTCGAACAAAACAGCCCCCGCCCAGTAACTACCCCCACCCCCGCTCTCCCCCCAACCCGCCGCCACATCCACCCCCCACCCCCTCCTGCTGCGCCCCCCCAATGCAAGCACGACAACACCCCACCCGACTCCCCAGCCCCACACACATCCCACCCCAACCCCCCCACCCAACTGATTCCACCTTTCCGTGCCCTTCCCCACATACCCCAATCCAACTACAAAACACAACTCGTCACTTCACCGTACTTCCAGCCAACCCTTGACTAGAATACCCAACCTCAAACATCCAAAGCTCACCCCGATGTGTAAGAACCATACACAGAGATGAAATTGTGAAACAAAGATTAAGCAATGATTCACTAATTTACTCCCACAACCCACCAGCCCCGCTACCACAAAAGCACGACAAAACGCTCCCGTGGAAAATAAACTTTAACAAAAACGTAAAACAGGTAACCCTAACCGTCAAGATCAAACTCCAACAATTTACACCCAACCAACTAAAATTGAAAATTACTTTTAAATAGCCATAATTGACTAAAAAGTAAGTTTAAAGAAAACTATAACAAAAACGGAATTGAAATGAGCTTAAAAACACGAAAAACGAGAAAGAAAACGAATATCGTTCTTTAAAAAATGAAATTTTGCAAATTAAACCCTACGAAAGCAAAACTAATTTTCCTAGAAACTTTACGATAAAAGAAAATATTCTAAAAAAGAATTATATTTTTTTGATTATTTTTCTATTTTTTATGATTTTTTTAAGTTTTTAATTAAAATAAATGTTTAAAAATACTAAACTATTTATAAAAATTCTGAAAAAATTATGGAAAATAGCTTGAAATAAAAGGGGCCTATGAAAAATAAGCTTGGTTACACAGCTTATCGAATAACGATGTAATACGCTTAAACAGCATAAATCTAATAGGAAAAAAACATAAACAAGTATTAAATTTTGGTAAATAGAATGAAAAAGTCCAGGGCATGTTGGTAGTGATGTGTGTGATGTGTTTGCATAAAAGGATGAGGTGTTGAGGTCCGGGGGTTCTAGCCCTTGCTCCACATTGCGAGCCTAAATTCAGATTCTTTACTAAAGGATCACTGGTAAACACCGATTTCCACCTTCCCTTTTTTTTTTGAAAACTTATAAAAGCAAAGTTTTAGAAAAGCTAAAGATAAGCACTTGATTCAAGTTGAAAGCATAGTATATATCTCTATAGTGCAAACTTTCACTAACCAAGATACCGTAAGTAATTAATCACTTAGGAAAGTAATTAATACACGGGTCGTAAATTCCTCGAAGAAGTCGTGAATTGAGATTTGGTGATAATTCGGATTCGAGTTAAGAATGGTTAAAAGATTTTTGGCTTTTGAATTATACTACAAATTTAATAGCACAATTAAACTATAGAAACGATTAAAGAAACTAAAATCAATTAACTAGCACGAAAAATTAACAAATGTGAATTAAAAACGTGAGCTAAAACGAGAATTTAAAATCTAAAGCACTTCTAATAACAAATTTAATGCCTAAAAATCACAAATTTAAAAAGAAAATTTTAGGAAAAAGAATTAGAATTTTTAAACTATTTTTGAATTTTTTATGAATTTTTAAAGAAAAATGAATTAACAAAAATAAA
Organism: Tanacetum coccineum; assembly: GCA_026074375.1. Taxonomy (NCBI): domain Eukaryota; kingdom Viridiplantae; phylum Streptophyta; class Magnoliopsida; order Asterales; family Asteraceae; genus Tanacetum; species Tanacetum coccineum. The sequence goes on from BQNB010136760.1 coordinate 14,045, forward strand.
CTTTTTCTAAAAATTAACACTAAAATTTTACTTTTATTTTTCAAAAATACTAGATTTAAAAAGAAAATTTTCACAAAAAGAATTAAAAATTTTCAACTATTTTTCTATTTTATATGATTTTTCTAAGAAAAAGTTATTACTTAAAACCTATTTAAATTCCTAGAAAATACAAGCTTAATTGGAAAAATAAGGAAAAATGAATTTTAACTACTTAAAAGGTGCAGAAATCAAATGGAACAAAAAGCCCTAATTTTTATAAACTAATTAAGCCCTAATTTTATCAATTAAAAACTAAACCTAATTTATAAAAACTAATTTCAAAAATATTAAATCTATTTTATTTATTCTAAAAAGACAGGGTAGAAAGTGTAATAAAGGAAAGTAAAGGGTAGGCGGGCAAACTTTCTAAATTTTACACTACAGTTAAAACGTATACCCTTAAACTATGGACAATTTACAAAACAGACCCTACGACTTGGCTTATTTTTGGCTTATTAAAAAGTGAAAATAAGCAAAAACTTAAAACTACAAAGTTGTTAAAGAGCTTATTCACAACAACTTTAACAAAGACACCTTGAACTTTTAACAACAGAATAAGCTAGAAAACTAAGCTTTTTGAAACTGTTACAGAAACTTATGCTTTTCCTAACTTTTTAGACTTTGGCTTATTACTAGCTTATTTCTAGATGAAAGTTAAAACTAAAAGAAGCAATATGAAGCTTAGGATGTATACTAGAGATATCTAACAAGAAATAAGCTGGAAGTTAACAAGCTTAATGAGAAATTTTATCTTGAAAAGTGCAAGGTTAAGCTAATGACTGAAATTAAGCTTTACCTAATAAGCTATCTAGCTTATTACTAAATCCTAGAAACTAACATTTTGAATTTAAGCTATTCTATGAACTCTGAATTAACCTAGATAAAAGAATCTTGAAATAAAAGCTAGAACTAAGAAATCCAAGAAGAAATAAGCATGAAATCTAATCTGCTATTGTAATACTTTTGCAGATGTCTAAAAGCTACTCTAAAGCTGATGAATGAAAGTCAATTGGTGACTTATGTAAATCTATTGGAGTATTATTAATGTGCTAAATTCAAAATTCTAATTCCTAATGATAAATGCTCAATTTGAACTAGAAAATGATGAGCAACAAGCAGTAGTAACTGAGTTACTACTGCTGTTTGCTGATGTATTTGGTAAGTACCTATGTGCAGGTCAAATTCTTAGTATAAACTCATAAACTCACTCATTACATATATGTAAACCTGCATTATCCAAATTTTAACCCTATAATACTTTTGAACCACTTAACACTAAATTCACTTGAGCTAAAAACTGCCCTGGTGTTAGCTAAGGTATTTTAAGCTCTAAACTTTTAAATTCTTCAAACTTACTCTTAAAACTTGTTTAAATCTTGATATTATGACCTAACTCAACTATGTAAAAGGTTTTGACAGAATTTCTTTGACTTTAAGAGTCAAAATCAGCTTAATCCAAACACTCCCTAATAAGAACTGTCTAAACTATAGTCTACTTAAAATCTATTTTAAAGCTAAAATTACCAAATCCTTATATCTACTCACTCTAAATCTCACCTAATTAAGCTACTTTAAAACTAAAACTTTCAGCTTATTAAGTAAAATAAGCTAGTTTCTCTCCTAGCCTATTAACACTAAATGACAGAATTAAAAGAGAAATTTAGACTACACAAATTTTAACTAATGAAAATTAAAACAGCTAGAGATTAAGCCTAACAAAGATGTTTGAAGAGAATTTGAACAAGATTGAATAGAAATAAGCAAATGTCTTAAGCTAACATTAAGCTGAAATGAGATTTAAAGCAATGTAACCTTGAATTTTGTAGTCTCAGTCACAAGCCACTCTTGTTGAGTGAGTGGCTTAAAATAACACAATCCTAACTGGCACCTTGCCTCTAAACCTGAGCTATAAGCTCAATAAGCTTTTAAAAGCTTATTACTCCAATTAGCTTCCAAAAAGAATCAAATGAACACTTATGAACTC
>BQNB010136761.1:0-17953 GCA_026074375.1 Tanacetum coccineum
TCATAACAGTTCGACTGTTATGAGTTCTGTGGAGGTCCACATTATAATTCTGATTGTCAAGCAGGGAATACACCCATTTATGATCAAGGTCCTTGCTACAATCAAAGTTTTAGTGATGACCAACCTCCATTTTATTCACCGAGTCAGCAACAACAGTTCGACTGTTGTGAGGTCTGTGGAGGTCCCCATCATAGCTTGGATTGTCCAACCAGGAACCAGCTTGTCTATAAGCCTAATCCTGGTAACAATTATGATTTTCCTTGTTTTGACCAACCTCCACAGTACCATATTGATCTGTCGCCCCCTTAGGATTTAGATTCTTATAGTCATTATATGCTTTTAGCAAGGGAAAATAACCGTATTTTAGAGGAAATTCTTAGAACTCACATGCCTAATTCCCCTGTTGTTCTAAAAGAACCTGAGGGGAGTGATGATTACACGGAGGTGACTTATGACAAGGAGAAATGTTTAAGTGAGCATTATACTGCTTCTGTCACACCTCCTACATACACAACATACATACCGTTCTTAGCTACCATGGAACCTACAGATACCCTCTTAATGGGGGATGACGTTATTAGCACTATTCCTGCAAGGGAAACTGACAAATTCATAAAGTCTAGTGTTGATGATCTTGTCCCAATCCTAAGGGAGTCTGAGGTGACATCTGATAGTGATTTAGAGTGTGATATGCCTATTGCTACATATTTTCCCACCACTGATGTTAGGGAAGAAAAATTAGATATCGACTTACCTTTAGGAGAGCATTTAGACACCATCTCAATGGAGGATAGGGAAGTTGACTTCAATCCTAGTAGAGACATAGAAGAACTAGAACATTTACTAGCCGATAACCCTATCCCTGTCCCAAGAGAGTTTGATGAACCTTTAGGTAATTCTGATTCGATGTCTAGATCATCTGAGACTAGTGACCTTTTTGAGGATCTCATCGCTGAGTTTGGCCTAGACGATTTAATTCCTACTGAAATTAATGATAGGTATCACGACTCAAAGGGTGACATTCTATATTTTGAATAATTTCTTAATGAAGATACATCTTCTGATGTATCTCCAGCATTGTTACATATAGAGTCCTCCTCACTAGATCTACCACCCCTCGCTTCTAAGCAGATCTGCTTAAGGGAAGTGGAAAGATTTGATCTATTTTTCTCCCTGACACAGTCGGGGAATATGACGAGGGTGATAGAGACCCCTTCTTTTGGTTTTCATCATATATCATCACCCCGTCCTGCTGCATACTCACCTAAGGAGGTGATATACTGCTATTTCCATCCTTACCTCACAACGGGTGATGGATTTAACCATGAAATTAAGAGTAAATAACCTTAGAGTCAAGCTAGAGACTCGAACAAAAACAAGCACTTCTCGAGAGGCAACCCGTGTTATCCTTAATATTAAATAAGTAGCTTGCTACATTAGGTTTCTTTCGTAGTAGTTTAATCGTAGTAATGGATAAGTGGGGTGTATTTTTAGCTTAAGTATGGGGGTGTGCTTCTATCCTTGTCGTGTTTCGTGGTTATCTGTTTTTGCTTGCAGGACTCCCTTTCATCTTGAAGACCTTCGTGCTTGTTTTCAATCCTCCAATCACGCTGTCTTCGATCATCTTCATGTTTATATCCTGGGAATCCTTAATCCCGATCATATATATATATATATATATATATATATATATATATATATATATATATAGAAATATATAATAATAATTAAAAATCTGAATTTATTCCTCTTTCACACTTGGAATTTTTTGCATTTGCCTTTTTCGTTCCAAAGTGTGGGGGTAAAACCCGATATTTTTAAACATTGATGCTAATGTTCCATTCTAAGTGTGGGGGGAGGGGGATTTCTATCAAAATTGATCATAATGTGCCTGTTTGTGTCCCACGCAACCTCGTTTTAACCTAAATATTGCTCTAGTTTATGATAAAAAAATCTCTTAGTTATGGTTAGATATGTGAATAAGCAGGCTTGTAGAACTAGGGATATTTTGACTTGACCGAGTGTTTCACTCTAGCTTTCCCCTTAACTTTCTAGACTAAGCATTTGTAAGACTTTAACAGTGCCCTCGGATCTTATTGGGCCAGCCCGTAACCCATTTAATGTGCCAAGCCAGCCCAATATATTGCTAGCCCAAACTAGACCCAACATGATTATTAAGCCCATTAACCAAAATGCAAATATTGAAAGAGTGTTGCTGTTAATTTCCTCACGTGAGGTGAAATTAATTCATTCCCTAGCATGTGATTTTCCACTAAAATGTTTTAGTCAATAAAGCTAGTACACGTGGCCTCTTTTTCCTTACACTCTCAATATGCTTACAATGAAATGAATTGAGAAAGAGTAGTACTCCACCTCACGTGCCACTGAAATAATTCAATTGAGGTCACATGCCAAAGCTCTAACTTTGGGAGGACGAGCTATATCAAGACACGTAGCGGGGTAAAAATTTGCATTTCATTTTATCCACTGCTAAACTAATCAAATGGCTTGAAATAAATGCGTATGAATGAAGCTGTTAGAATGCACACGTGGTGAAATTTCACCTGTGGATCAGCCTTTTATAATTGTTTGATCCGATGTAACGCACACAACAGCCAATCATTGGCTAATTCATTTGGCAATCATTAGGACGAATTTACAAATCTACCCCTGGACTTGGCTATATATTGAACCCGCTCCCCTTAATTTAAAGACATTAAGATTTAGATTTTAAAACTTTCTCTCTAGTTTAGCTTTAGTTTATTAGTTTGGGAGTAGGTTTAGCTTATTTTTTTTAGTTATAGGATTATTGTAAAAGCTTATTGTGAGCTTATTGGATCTTCTTATTGTACTCTTTAGCATAATGAAATTATGGTTTGTGTTTAAAGTGCTTATTGTATTGGCTTATCTCCTAATTCTTTTCTTCTCTTTCTTATTCGAATAATAAGCTTATCCTAGTGCTTATTTTACAGCTTATTGGCTGAGCTTATTAAACAATAAGTAACGAATTAGATAAGCTATTTATTAGCTTATTTATTTTGTGCACTTGTTCTTTTATAAGTTTCATTCTACAAGTTCTTAAATAAGCTTTTGGTTTTAGCTTATTATTGAATAAGCTTTTCGTTAAAGCTTTTTGTTACTTTCTGCTCTTCATAGCTTATTTCCGAATCGTAATAGCTTATACGGTTTTCAGTAGCTTATCGGTTTAGCTTATTTGATTTCTAAGGTTGCGAATCCGTGCTTATCTAGTTCCTAGGATACTTATTTGAATCAGTTTCGAGTGCTTATTTGATAACTTAGAGCTTATTGAATCATGGTTTAAAGATTAGTTCTAAAATCGGACTTAGATTTGTTTTGCCTATCCGTTCATTAAATAACTTGTCGTGAGCTTTTATTTGTTGTGGCTTATTCAAATTAGTGAAATGCTTTGTGAAATATCGTTTTGTTAAACTGGTACTAAAAGATAACAGTTTGGGCTTGTGGTTTGATTCTATTGGGCTGCGAAGCGAATCTGGACTGCGTTTAGTTTATATCTGTTAGACCACATTTAGTTTTTGGGCCTTATTTGATTTTTCTTTGGGCCACGTTTTGGATTGAATTGAGCCTGCGTTTGGTTTGTTGATTTAACTGTTGGGCTACTCATTTGGGCCTGAATTAATATTAACTGTTATAACTTTAACAGTTTTTGTTTGTTTGTAATTTTGGTACCGGTCAACTCATGAGGCGTGGAGCTTACGGGTTTAATAAGCTAGATAGAATTTGACTATTTTCTTTAGCTTATTAAATCTGGTGGTTTTTGTTTATTTGCGGCTCTTCAATTCGGTCCAATTTTCTATCCTTTTTCAATACATTAGTGTAGACTTAGTATAAAATGTTTAGCTTTGCTTATTTGATCATTATGCATAGCGAGTAGTTTACTTTTATGCTTGTTAAGTAAATTTGTGTTTAGTGAATTAAGTGTGGAATTTAATAAGTGATTAGTGATTAATAATTTGCGAAAATTATTTAGTTTAGTGTTTTATTTAGTCGAACGGGAAAAATCCGTAAGATTAAGTAGGCATTAAATTAGTAATTAATTTCTTGACAAAAAGTCGTTTTCAATATTAAGCCAACGTTTTGAGGAATCGATTTATTAGAAGGAAATTAGTTCATCATTAAGATCTAAAATTTCACACTTAAGAATCTATTCGTTTTTACTTGACAAGCATATTTTTCTTTATATATTTTTCATCTTATTAGCTTGCTTTTTAATTAGTGTAATCTAGTTTATCGCTATCTCTAGTTTTAATTAAAAACAAAAAATTAAAATATATTCAAGCATTAAATTGGGAACACTTTCGTGAATTTCAAATTCATCTCTCGTTGGGACACGACATCTGGAGGATAGATAATTACTTTTCCTAAAGTAATTTTTATCCGATGTGATTACTATATATTATATTACTCGACTAGTCTTTCGGGACGAATCAATGACACCTTCCAAATTTTGGGCCTACATGAAGACCAGTGTATTTCTGGTTTTGTTCATGGTTTGAGACCAAGAAACTTGGTCGAACACCTCTCCACATACCTTCCACCCACTTACAAGGGTTTGATGGAAAAGACCTACACATGGATTAAACAAAGAGAAGTTGCCGCTAATGGAGCCCCGAATGATCAGAGAGATAACTTCAAAAGGTCAAGGAAATCCTCATGGGACAACGGTAGGGGACATGAAAGTAAAGACAGGTTCTCCCCTTACCAGGGACCTAATTACGGATTGCTCTCAAGCGTATCTAAAACTCCAAGAGAGATTCTCGCCACGGAAAAAGTAGCAAAGACTTTCAAACAACCTCCATGGTTGCCCGAAAGTAAGTGGTCCTGAGACAAGACCAAATACTGCCATTTCCACAAAGATCACGGACATGACACAAACAAGTGTCGGGAACTAAGGCACCAAATAGAGGAGGCAGTAAAATCAGGGCAGTTACCCACTTGGTGAAAGGCATAAAAATAAAAAGGAAAAAGTGTTTGACACCCAACTAGGCGAATGGAAAGAAGAAAGGAAGAACGCGAAGCCTGCCGAGACCACGGTTCTCATGATAAGCAGAAGAAGTTGTAACCCAAGGAAAAGATATGTGGAATAAGACTACAATAAAGTAGGGGAAATCACATTCCCATCCCTCTCAGATAAGAGTTCAGCCGACCCAGTCATCATAAAAGCTTATGTGTCAGGAAGACAAGTAAACAAGGTATACATGGATAGCGGAAGTTTATGCGAAGTGATCTACGAGCACTGTTTCTTGAAGTTAAAGCCATCTATCAGATCCCTTCGAGTAGGCTCGCAGACCTCACTCGTTGGCTACTCTGAGGAATACTCCTAGCCCTTGGGAGAAGTACCCTTGGAAATCACGATTAGAGAAGGCCTCCTCACAGTCACAAAAACACTCAACTTCATCATCGTGAGATCTGAGTCACCACACAATCTGCTACTTAGAAGGACCGCCATGCAACAAATAGGGATCGTGGTATCTACTATCCATGGGGCTATAAAGTTCCATACATCAAAATAAATCATCACCCTCCTTTCAGAAAACAACCTACAAGGACCAAAAAAAGAGCAAAGAATAGAAAGCGAGGCACGACAATCAGACAAATAAGATACATCAGTTGTGTAGATTCAGAAAAGAAGATTGTGGAAAACGACCAATATCCGGAACAGACAATCACCATAGGAAGGCAGCTACAAACGAAGACTAATCTAAAGTTGCAGGAACTCCTAAAGGCACACACTGATGTCTTCGCATGGACTACTGCCCACATGACAGGAGTTCCGAGAACCATAATGGTGGGAGGAGAAATCTTTAATGCAGAAGACAGAGTGAACGAGTCCAAACATGTGGAATCAGTAAAGCAAAAGAAAAGAAGCCTGGAACTGGAAAGAAATGAAGCGATTCACACCCAAGTGGAAGAACTCACAAAGGCTAACATTGTGCGATAAGTCAAGTATCAAACGTGGGTGTCAAACATAGTCATTGCGAAGAAGGCTAATGAAAGATGGAAGCTGTGCATAGACTTCACAGACATAAATAAGGCCTGCCCCAAAGAAAATCATCCGCTACCCGTAACTGAATCGAAAGTCGAAGACATACACCAACTCCAATTCAAATGTTTCTTGGATGCGTACAAAGGATACCACCAAATCCTGATAGTCGAAAAAGATAAAGAAAAGATGACTTTCTATACAAGAGAAGGGGTGTTCTGTTACAAGAGATTGCCCTTTAGTTTGAAGAATGCGGGGGCAACCTATCAGAGAATAATTGACAAGGTGTTCAGCTACCAAGTAGGATGAAACATGGAAGTCAATGCTGACGAGATGGTCATAAAGAGTGACTCTGAAGAAGAAATGCTTGTTGACATTAAGGAGGCTCTCGAAAGACTCTGAGTGATTAACCTGAAACTCAACCCGAAGAAGTGTTCCTTTAGAGTAGAGGAAGGGAGGTTCTCAGGACATCTCATCACAAATTAAGGAATCAAGGCAGATCCTTCGAAAGTCAAGGCAATATCAGGCTTACATCCTTCTAAATCGGTTAATGAAATACAAAGCCTCAGCAAGAAGTTGGCGGCAATAAATTGTTTCCTTTCGAAGGGGACGGATAAAATGCTTCCCTTCATACGAACTCTGAAAAACTACAAGAATGGAAAGATTGTCCAATGGACGATGGAAGCATACGAAGCCTTTCGAAGAATGAAAGAACTTTTTGAAGCACTATCAATTGTGACCGCACCGTCAATGGTGAAACCTTGATAGTGTACCTAGCGGCTTCTGAAGAAAGCGTAAGTGTAGTATTAATAGCAGAAAGAGGGAAAAAGCAAGTTCTTATGTATTTCGTCAGCCGAACATTACATGGGGCCGAGCTAGAATACCCAGAACTGGAAAAGCTCATGCTGGCCCTCGTATATGATGCAAGAAAGCTGCGAAGATATTTTCAAGCTCACCCCATCCAGGTTCTAAGTGACAAACCCATAAAGAAGATTCTCATAGGGCCCGAAAAGTCGAGACGTATAGCCAAATAGGCAATAGAACTAGGGGAGCACGAGATCGAGTTCAGGGAAAGAAACTCAATTAAAGGACATATACTAGCTGATTTTCTGGTTGAAACTTCCCTCAAGAAAGATAAAGAGATAAAAGATGGAGAAGCCAAAAGAAAAGAACCAGAGCCAGAGAATGCATGGAAATTGTTCACCGACGAAGCCTCAAGCTCTGATGGCTCTGAGGCAGGATTGATGCTGGTCAACCCAGAAGGAAAAGAATACACCTATAACTTAATGTTTGAATTTGAAACTACCAACAATAAGGCAGAATACGAAGCCTTACTGGCAGGACTACGCATAGCCAAAGAAATGAAAATCCAAGAACTAATAATCTTCGTAGATTCTCAACTGGTAGCAAATCAAGTCAACAGACTCTTCGAAGCAAGGCAACCTGTCAAAAGCAATACCTGGAAAAGGCAAAGGAGTTGCTAGCCGGTTTCCCTACCTACTCAATAGAACACATCAAAAGGGATCAAAATAAGAAGGCAGATGCCCTCAGTAAACTAGCTTCGATGACATTCTCCAAACTTGCTAAGTAAGTTCTAGTAGAAGTACTACAAGAAAAGTCAATTACACAAAAGGAGGTTGCAGACGTAACCCAAGAAGAAGAAGATAACTGGATGATACCTGTCCTGGAGTTCCTACAGTTAGCAAAACTCCCTGCTGATCCACAAAAGGCAAGAAATCTACGAATCAAGGCTCCATTATATAAGCTAATGGATGGAACGTTGTACCGAAGATCATACTTGTCACCATGGTTAAGATGCGTAGGAGCAGCACATGCCAAGAACATCATCCAAGAGTTACACCAAGGATCATGCGGAATGCACGCAGGATCACGATCAGTAGTATCAAAGATCATAAGGCTGGGATATTACTGGCCATCAATGCATAAGGATGCAAAGGAATTAATTTAGAAATGTGAAACCTGCCAAATTTACTCTCCGGTACCAAGAAAACCGAAGCAAGAAATAACATCTATAATGTCAGTGTGGCCTTTCTCACAATAAGGAATTGATATCGTAGGACCACTACCAATGGCACCAGGAGGCACAAGGTTCCTAGTAGTGGCCATCGACTACTTCACAAAATGGGTCGAAGCAAAGCCGCTAATATCAACGACCAAGAAGCACATGGAAAGATTCGTATGGGAATACATAGTGTGAAGGTTTGGAGTACCTCAAATAGTAATTTCAGATAACGGGAAAGAATTCGCTAAAGGCATATTCCCTATCATCTGTCAAAAACTCAGAATACTCCAAGCCTTCACATCAGTCTACCACCCCCAAGCAAACGGACAGGTAGAAGTAACAAACAGGGAAGTTGCCAAAGGAATGGAACGCAGGTTAGGGAAAACCCACCGAGGATGGGTTGATGAGTTACCACAAGCCCTATAGGTGCATAGAACAACTTCAAAATCTAGCAACAGAGAAACTCCTTTCAGCTTAGTCTATGGCTCGAAAGCTATAATCCCAATAAAGATAAGTGTGGAAACAAGAAGAATCCAGGACTTCGACCCTAAGAAGAATGAAAAAAGACGCAGGGAAGACCTAGACATCCTCGAAGAAAGAAGGAGATAGTTTCGATCAAAGAAGCTCACTATAAGTAAAAACTAGAAAAATACTATAACAAATGAGTTCGGCCGTCCATCTTCAAACCAGGAACATATGTGCTCCGACTTAATAGCGCGAGCAAGGCAGAATTCCAAGGAAATATAGGACCCACATGGAAAGGTCCCTACATAGTTAAGAAGGCCTATGGAGATGGAGCCTACAAACTAGACACACTATCCGACTCTCCGATCGACCGAACATGGAATGGATCAAACTTGCGTAAGTTCTACGTATAGAAATCGTTATCATTTGCAAAAGTCTTTGCTTAACTTCTTTAACAATAAAGATCCTCATTAAAGTGTAGCAAACAAAGTGTTCATACTCGAAATGATGTAAATCTTTCTACACTATCAATGAAACGGATTACTCTAAATATTTTGTGTTAACATTCACGGCAAAAGATAAAACAAGGCCACACTTAAGACTTAACATCAAAGCCTAACGTTTGAAAGGGTGATGAGGGGCCACACATGAGCCTCTCAGAAATTATTAAAAAGTTCAACGTTCGAGGGGATGACGAGGGGCCATACATGAGCCTTTTAGAAACAAATACCCAAACTCATGTTAACTTTTCCATAGGTTACATATCAAAACCTTACAAAAAATAGGGCGGGTCGCAACCCCCAATAAGCAAGAAAACACTTGTTTAAAAACTACTAGTAGAAAAGAAGAACTTACAGGCCACACATGAGCCTCGCAATACATGCAAATAACATTAGCAACAGTTGACGAAATAAGCAAGTCAACAATTGACAACCAGTCACAAAAAGTCATGGGCACAAACCACACGGATAATTGAAACAAGGCCTACATACGACATCTCTATAAAGCCTTTAAAGATAAACGCTTCGATTGAAATGACTGCGACTTCTTCGACAGCAGCTGCTCCACAGAATCATGAGGATCATTAGTCAACTCAGCCAAGAAAGGGTAGGAGGCATCAGCCAAATCATTACCAGCTCGGTCACAATCCTCCTTTGAAGATGGATGATAACCAGGCATCTCCTCTAAAACAAAGGCTTTTTAACTCGGCTACCTCTTCAAATGCTGCACACCGTCCATGAATGATAGACGCCTTGACAAGCCTAGCGATAAGGAAAACCATCTCATTGCTACGAATAAGCTCCATTGTTGCGTCCGAAATGACTCTTGCTACCACAGCAGCTTTATCATGCCTCAAACTATCCACCTCTTGTAAAATCTAGATTTCAGAAGCCTTGAGTCTCTTCCCTTTAGATCGGAGGCCTTCGACTTTAGCACGAAGGGTGGATAGAGTCTGCTCATAGTTAATCCACTTCTTCTCTTCAAGTATAAGCCTACTATACTCACTGTGGAGACCATTAACCTGACTCTGCAAGGTCTCAATCTCAGCACGCATATCGGAAACAAGAGGATTTTTATCCAAATCCTGAAGGGCTTCATTACATTTTTATCTAGCTCTGCATACGCTTTATCTTTCTTGATTTCCCTTTCTCGATTAGTATCACAGGATGCCCTAGCTTTATGCAATGCAGAAATCAGTTCTCAAGTCCTACCATTCAAAACATTATCAAGAACAGCTTGGCGCATATAAGCTTTGTCATGAATATCACAGAGCTGTTCTATACTAATGTCCCTTAAATATTACTTCCAAAAAGGAGGGGTGACATGAGAAATGACCCAATGGTAATTAGTCGCGTCCTTCAACTCCTTAGCAGAAGGAAACTCTACACAGAGAAACAAGAAAGGGAAAGAAACAACCTTGATAAGGTTTTTCAAAAAAATAAAGATACTGCATAAAGTAGAAGGATCAGGCTTACCATGTATATCAGGGTCACTATCAACATCAAGGGGAGTAGAAGCATCTCTAGCAACCTTACTTGCTTGAGCAGGAACTTTGTGAGCCTTCCCATGAGGATCCTCTCCATGGGAACCAACAACAACCTTCCTTTTTCTAGAAACCTTCAATTTTTTACCCGCTTCTAGATAGGAGGGTGCATCAGGGCCAATCGGAGATAATCCACCCTACTCAGAAGAGGTATTACGAGAGTCCATGATGTTTTCGATAATATTCGAAGTATGCACAGCAGATATAGGCTTCACGTTGATCACCGGAGCTTCATTATTCACAGACTTCGTAGATCTTCGATTTTCATCTAAACCTTCCTCAGGAAGAAAATTAAACTCACCATCAACCCCTTAGACCAAAAAACTCCTAAAATCCATCTCTGTAAACATCCAAACATAACAAAACAGTTTAGGAGGCAAGATATGACAAGTTACACATTACAAAACAAAAAGAAATACCTTGTCCATGATGGTAGATCACAGGATTTTTAGGGAAGTATTTCCATGAGGTCTTTATGCCTGCAAGGTAGAGAATGGGATCCAAAAAAGTTTGAATGTTACAAGGGTAGGTGGAGATTTGATCATACAACGGATCCATTTGTGGAAGAAGAGGAATTTTATCTTTAAAAGATTTTTTGTCAAATTTATTATCTTCAAGAAGGAGCTCGGGGAAGCTAGAGGGGATCACTTTGTTTTTGATATTGAAGAAACTACCTTTCCAGTTTTTAAGATGGGTTACGGGTTTCATCAAAGCTTTAGGCACATCAGCCCCTTCCCTACTGAAAAGAGTTAACCTATCACCAGCACGACCAAGGTTTAAGAATGATCGGAGGAGGTCAACAGAGGGCTCACCACCATAAGCTTTACACATTACCCCAAAATTCGTCAATTTTATCATACCAAAGGGGTTAAAATGTGAAATGTGTACTTTGAAATGATTCAAGACCTGGCATACGAATAAAGGAATATGGATCCTAAGGTTGGAAAGAGAAAAGTGATGGGTATATAAACCAACAAATCCTAAAGAAGCATCATAGATGGTTTAAGATTTTTTCGGAAGAACAACCCTGAAATTCCGAGGGATGTCACAGTCACAGACAAATTGAATTAGATGTTCTTTAGTCAAGGTGCACGTTTGAGAAGCGATGACAAATTTGGAATCCATGAAAGATCAGGGAAAGAAATAATTACCTTGTGATTAATAAGCAGAGTCCACGAGGATAACGGAAGGCAAGGGTATAAATAAAATCAGTAATAATAGCTTATTTGAAGGATGTATTAAATCGGTGCATACACGTGTCTGATGAGATTAAAGGAGTATTTGAAATTTGAATTTTAGCTTTGAAAAAAGAAGCGCACATTCCTCAAGGGGGACTCTTCCTTATACTATCCCCAACTAACTCCTCGTCAAGTAGGGGGTAACATTCAATGCCTGCTTGGGCCTTCGATATGGTCTGCGATTTGGACTACATTTGATAAGTCAAATGCAATGCAACCATAGATGCATACATTACATTCGACTGAGGGGCTTGATGATGTACCCTCGTCTTTGGCTCGAAGGCCTCCCTTTCGAGCTCGAATAGGATCTTATCCCAATTGTACTTTAAAACCTTTGAATAGTTTTGAGTGGCGTAAAATTATCTTCGAGATGGTTACCAATATGGGAATCCACCATGCGAAGGCCCCAAACCTTTTGTGGTAAGGACTTTGACAAAACTAGGGCAGAGGTCAGACTTGTTTAAGTCAAACACCCATGACCCCCCTCTCCACTTAAGCTTTCCCGCCAAGGTAGAGAACGTGGTATGCAGTTCCTACAATCACCCCTCAAAACGTGGGACACCCCCACGATCATTGGTTTTTGGGCTAGGCCTCGTCCCATCCTATTTCTACACATATAAATAGATGGCAAGGTCTCCAGGTATGACTAAGACTTTCACACACTCATACATACTTACATACTTACTTTACATCATAAAAGCACATACTTACTCTCACGCCGAAGGTGATTCGCAGGGACACCCCCTGCGCTTCACTTAACATAGTGTTTCTATTTGTGTTGTCACAGGTTATCTAAGACTTGGCAATCCCTCAAGCATCCCAAGAACTCTTCGATCCCATCAAAGCCTGATCGTGCCTATATTTGCACAATCAATTATTATACGGATGATGACATCAAATAACGTCACTTTATTATATTATTTATCCCATCTATTTTGTCCACTTTTATATAATTATTGCATTATTTGGTACTTAATTGCTTCAAAGCTGATAAATGCAGTAATTCAGGAGTGTTTTGTGAAGACAAGCTAAAAGGCGCATAAATTGGTGCTAAAACGAAGACATTTGAAGATTTCTGAAAATTTACAAATACGCCGTATCCAACTAAAGAGATACGGTGTATCAGCGCCAAGACTTCACAAGAAAACGCGTTTGACTAATTCCCAATACGGCGTATCCATGATATCTTCATACACCGTATCTATGAGGATAACTATTCAAAGATACAGTAAATCAAGTAAATTAGGAATGATATCAAAGATTTATTACGAGCGTAGTACGCACTCCAAGGAATCCAGCCCAGTACGCCGTATCGACCTATCTGGATACGGCGTATCAAATATTTTTCAGCAACTATAAATAGAAGACTCAAAAATGAGTTTTTAGTGTGCAATATCATATTCTTTATAACATACTCATCAGAGACGAATTTTAGAAGAGAAGATTAGCCACCAAGGTCAAGCATTGATCACGATTCCATAGAAGACATCATGTAATTTTTACTCTCTTAATCGTTCGATTTTCATTGTTTGATTACGCTTGTATAATTACAATGGTTGTGGGCTAATAACCTTGGGTATTAGCCATCTTAATGAAAGTTCAATGTTTGGTTTTTTTTAAATCAATTTCTTAATTTATCGTTAATTGTTTACTTATGTTTATCACCTCATACTTGTTTATGTGTTTGAATATCCGACCTATCATTCAACTGGGTCTAGTGTTACGGACCAAGTAATCTAGATGTCGAGATAGCTCTCCATATCGTGTCTTATATTAATGGACCAATAGGATCACAAATAAGGTTTTGTCTTTGTCTTTTGATTATGAGCTTAGTTGGACCGGTAGGTGACCCGTTTATGTTTCAGTAATCATGCTCTTAATTAACTGATAAAGATTGGAATAGTGGATTACCAGTATATAAAACACTGTCAAACAATAAGTGGGTAAAGTCTCGTTGGGTTAGAGTTTTAACAGGATCACCACTGCTTTAATTCTCTAAGATAGATTATAATTAAACTAAAGGATGCTTTATGCGGATGCATTAATTATGACAGGATTATTGTGTCTAGGTCTTAGGATGATGTCCCGCATAAGTCTTAAGAATGATATGCCGCTTTGAGATAAGTAAATCATTGCACTAAAACAAACAAATCAGTATTGAACCGGATTTAATATGGCTAATACAGTTCTCTATCATTTGGCTTGTAGCTCTTTTCTATCTTCTAATCTTCATCTTTTGTGTTTATTGTGTATTGAATTGATATTTGTCATCACCAAACCTGTGCCAGTTCTCAGGCTGAAAACCCCACATTTCATTAGACAATGTACATAGCATAGTTTAATCAGTAAAATAGACCTAATTAAAATAATGATAGAATTTAGGATTAAGGTTTCCACTCTTAGTGTTCACACCCTACTTTCCGCGAACTCCATCTTGACAGGGTTACAATACTCGTTAAGTGTTGTTTTAGGTTTGTCGGTAAATATATATAAATGTAAAACTTGATAATTAAATAATTGACCCTACACGACAGCACATCAGGTTTTTGGCGCCGTTGCCGGGGAGTGAAATAATTAAACATTATTCTTATTAGTATTTCTAACCATTAGTTAATTAGTTTTGTGTAATCTAATTATTTAAATTCTGTTTGTATTTATTCGCATTGTGTGTTTTAAATTATTTGTTTAATTTCCTGCATTGTATATTTTACATATTGTGTGTTTATTGTTACAGCCTGCTGTAACATTTTAAGTCGAATACTCAATACGGCATATTCATCTTCTTGGATACGGCGTATAAAATTTTTCTAAACCAATACAGCGTATTCGACTCTATCATCAATACGGCGTATTCAGTTTACTGAATACGGCGTATTAGGCTTTTTGACCATTTTCTTTCTTAGATAGTTTATTACAGGTTAAAAATGAACAACCCCAATATCACTATGGAAGAATACATCAGAATTCAAGAGGAGAAAGCTTTAAGTCAGGGTGAGACGTTTAATTGGCAAACTGCCACGTACGGTAAGATGGAATATTGCAAAGATGAGGACGACTGCTTTACAAACTTCGAAACCAAATTTCTAGCCCTAGTCCTTGATAATACATTAACATCCAATACAGCAATCTCATGTGGATCCACGGTAAGTCCTCTTAACGACAATGAAATTGACTCTAGAATATCGTTTGACGAATCCGACGATGAAGATTACACGGTAGTTTATGACGAAAATTCATTTTTCTATAAAATAATTTATGTCAATGATTTGAAAACGGATTCTGAAAATGATAATGATAAAGTCAATATGCCTTCATTTCCATCACCCGAGCCTGAGGTTAGTCATTTTAATTATTTAGACATTTTTAAAGATTTTGAGAATAAATTTCCAGCCATTGTTTACAATGATGCTTTAACGTCTAAATTAGATCTCTTAACTGAACCTACTATAAGTCCTCAACATATCGATGAATTTGATTTGAATGATGAAACATCATTGTCCGAATGTGATGAAGAGGAACAAAACGTTTTATACTTTAATGATTTATTTCTTTTTAACGTGATTTATCCCGATGATCTAAAATCGAATACATACAATGATAATGATAAAATCGATATTGAGCAACCTTCGGGGGATATGTCTGTCATACCATTACCTAATGTAATAAATGTTGATACACAAGGGTCAAATAAGCTTTTGGAAATAAGTCATGATACATCTAATAAATTTTTCAAAACTGAAACTTTTATCAAGAATCTAAATATTAATATCATGACTTGTAATCATCTTAGAAATGGGATGCTTTTAAAGACTTTGTATGTGCCATTTGGCAACCCGTTCAACGTACAATATTTTATATAGGATGGGAATAAATTTGTAGAAAAAAGTCGAACTTAAAGAACCATCTGAAACAAAAGTGCTTCCCGGTAGACACCGGTATTTTAAATTGTTTATTCCCATTTAATTGTTTGAATTTTAATATTCTGCACGAGTCTATTTTCCCAGATATTACATACGGCGTATGCATGTCTGGACGTTATCAGTTTTAATTATTTAATTTCTAGTAATTTAATTGTTTTTACAGGAACAATAGGCTATCAGGTTTGGATACTGCATATTGATCCCTGGACATTTGTTGTTTAATTGTTTTTCTTGTATCATTTGTAGCAAGATAGAATGTTTGCACTTGTCTTCAATCACTTATACAATGACCCTTGCTGACACTATGATGGTAATGGTAAATGTTGAAAAAGACATTGTACCTCATCCGGGCATTCTGAAGCCCTATCACACACATTATGCTCAAGAACCATTCATGGAGAATTATACAGCAAAACATCAAGGAGTTTTCTGTTTTAATTCTATCTTTCCCTTATTATTTTATTGTTTTATCTATACAACAAGGACGTTGTATAATATAAGTGGGGGAATTGAGAATTAGAACGTACTTGTCTTTTTTTTTTTACAAAATAACATGCAAAGTGCTTAAAAATGGTCAAAATTTAAAAAAAATTTAGCATGACTTTTGTAAAAATCACTAGTTACATTACTTAGCGCACTATAACCCTTGATATATATTGTGAGAATTAAGCCTATTCCGCTTCCAACTGTCTACAAAATTCCACAAAATTATGAGTGTGCCGATGATGTAGTGGACTTTAGAACTTGGCCTGATATATCACTCGAGACCGCTATGATTAGTACTATGGATTTAGATGGAAGAATATGGTCAACTAATAAATTTCTAGGATTAAACCAAATAGCCTACATGTCATAAAATAACTAACTTCACTGGTTAGTTAACTCCCGTGTAACCCTTAATTACTTTCATTTTTAGAGTAAAATCCCCTAGAACAACCTGTTGAGCCATTCTTTATTTTTATATTTGTTGAACAACTCATATTAGAAGTATTCGTTCACCTTTGCACCTTAGCCTACCGTGTAGATTAAGCCTATTTCTCTATGTTTCTAGTTGCTTTCATGTAAAGTTTTGTATTTCCTGTGTCAAAGTGAAATTTTTCTATCTCTGTAATGGTCAGAAATTGCACAATGCATTAGGAAAATTATGTAGCTCGTAAGTTTTGCTACTTTCGCAATTATGAATTAATGTCCGAAGAAAAAAAGTACTACAGGACAAGGATTATCCATGAATTATGCACGTGAAGACGGTGGGAATTAAACCGAGATTTATGATGTATTGTTGAAAAAAAGGATGATGAAAAAAAGCAAAAAATGAGAAGGAAGAAAAATAGTCGTTTCAAAAAAGAAGTTTATACCGAAGGAATCACTTAGAAGGATCGATTATTCATTGATACGTTACAAAAATCAACGATGTAAAGTTTTATAAAAAGTGACCGATATCACCACTTGTGTAAAAGTAATTAAATACGGGATGTAAGGGAAGTAGATCGTTAGGAAACGTCAACTTTGGCAACTTTGGTTGTCTTTGTCATTTCTGTGATTAAGGAGTCTGTCTATATGTTCGAGTCTTTGTCATGGAACGGTCAGGGGAAGTTACTAGCAACCGTACCTTATTTGTTGGCTTAATCTATTTGTTTTGTGAAATTTATTTAACAACCATTTTACTTCCCCTTCCTGATAACTAACCTTAGGATCCACTCGAATGAGTATGTGTACGAGCGTGGATGTCTATTCTGTCGATACGGCCATGTATTCATGTCTTAGCTGCCTTGTTTGACGACGACCTCTGGTGAAAGTCAAAAGCTCCATACCTTATATCATTCTTCCTCCTAAAAAGAATGATTAAACCCTAGCCTACTAATAAATACCTAATTTAGCTTTTGACTTATTCTTCCTTAGCTTTAGCGGTGGAGATGTGTATCCTTGCCAAGTCTATGATACGAAACTAATCATGACCGAGCAATTGAGCGTACTAATTAAATGTTTCACCCTAGATTAGTCAAGTGATTTGAGTGTTTTCATTTCCATATTTTGTGAGGAGCTTGGTTATGTACACGTGATTAGGAGAAAACGATGCTTAAACGGAAAATTCTTAACTTCGGTTGGGACACATTTTCATAAATAAAAACTTTTCTAAAGTCTACTTGAGGACAAGTAGGATTCAAGTGGGGGGATATTTGATGACATCAAGTAATGTCACTTTATTATATCATTAATCCCATCTGTTTTGCCCACTTTTAT
>BQNB010136762.1:0-17953 GCA_026074375.1 Tanacetum coccineum
AAATAAATGCTTTGAATGTCTGCCGTTGATTATTGATTGATTATCCAGGTGTCGTTTTGTAGGAATTTTGGGACAAGATCAGTTTTTCAAAAGCTTCTTTTATATAGGTTATAGATGATAAAAGCCCACTAGAGTATAGATAAAAAACTAATGCCCAAAGTATCAAAAATTACGTTGACCATCAACAAATATAAAGCAACAACTTTACAACTTATTTGGTAGCTGATAACGACATTTGGCCATATATTGAAATCTTTGCATGATCAAGTCACTTGATATACTATCGAATATCTCCTTTTTGATGTACGTAATCAAACAATCATTCATCCATTCATCTCTGATTTTGTTGCGAAGTCGAGTCTTTACAATCTTCATTGCTGAAATGGGTAAATACCAAAACCAATTTTACTAGTCGATAGACCAAAGGATATATGATGTTTTCTTTTTCTTGACTAGCTTTGATGCAAGACGTGCAATTCCATTTAATTGAGCGAGTTTAGGATCAAATTTCATGTCAAATAAAAATGTCTCAAGCTCATCATCCGAGTACACACAACCTGACTTTAAAAATCCGAGAAGAAATAATGAAAGTTATGTCATTTGAGAAAGGGAAACTTCCTATGAAATACCTTGGGGTGCCTCTAATTACTAAGAGATTGGGCATTAAGAACTGCAAATGTTTGGTGGATAAAGTCAATAATAGAATCTCTAATTGGAAGAATAAATGTTTATCATATGCTGGAAGACTTCAGCTTATTGCTTCCAACTTGGAATCAATACAAGTGTACTGGTGTATGCTTCCATCTTGGAATCAATACAAGTGTACCGGTGTACTGTGTTTCTACTTCCAAAAGCTAAAAGAAATTAATAGTTTGCTGATGGGATTCTTATGGTGTAATGGAGAATTATCTAGAGGAAAAGCTAAGATAGCCTGGAAGAAAATTTGCAAACCTAAGTCTCATGGTGGTCTGGGGCTAAAAGATTTGGAAATATGGAATAAGTCTCTGTTGGTAAAGCATATACGGAACATTGCAGACAAGAAAGATACATTATGGGTTAAATGGATTAGTACTGTGAAACTGAATGGGAAGAACTCTTAGGAAGTTAATGCTGAAATAAGTGATAGTTGGGGATGGAAAAATCTGTTGGAAATCAGAGATGAAGTGCCTAAGAACATCTGGTATAAGTTGGGTAATGGTAAGAGTACATCAGTATGGTTTGATAACTGTGTAATCTTGGACCATTATTCAAAATCATCTCAAATAGAAATCTTTATTCTGCTGGCTTATTAAGAAATTTGATGGTTGCTGATATGGTAAGTAATGATAAATGGAAATGACCAAGTGAATGAAAGAATAAATTTCCAAATGTTGAGCAAATCAGTGTCCCAATACTTGATAAAGAAAAGGATGATTGGATTGTATGAAAAAATAAGGACAACAAGGAATGTAAGTCCAGTACTAGAGAAGTGTATAAAGTGTTAATACAAATAATGTCTAAAAATGTTATTTATAATTTTCGACCTCTCAGCGTTTTGATAATAACAAAATGTAAAAACGTTTACGATAAAATTAAACGTTTACAAATTATTAATTGTAAAACTCCATTTCTAATATTAATGATCACTTAAGGTATGAACAAACAAATCATTAAGCATGATTAGTGATCAAGAAAATATTTTTCTCTCATCCATTATATTTTTACAAAAGATTTTCACAAAATTAATTATACAAAATATTTTCTAATTAAAAAAAAGTTTTATTAAAAACTTAAAATTCGAAATTCAAATTTTCCACCCAAAACGGAAACCAGATACAACCTTCCCCACAAAAAGACAAAAAAGGGAGCGGAGTCTAGGTGGCGGCCCCCTTATATATATGGGACCACCATGACCGCCACCAGTTACCATTGGATTCTCCTGTCTATAAATACTGGTCCACCCCTTGCTGAAAATCATTCCTCTTTGTACGAAATTTTTCAGTCTCTTCTTTCTCTCTCTCTAAAACTTTTTTCTCTCACGAAAAATCTTGATCACTAACATACTTAGATCTTGTTTCAAGTGATCTTATCTTATCTTCTTCATCTCATCTTTCCTCTTTATCAAGTGCAAGAGAAGAACAATCGTATTCGCCAAGAAACAAAGTGTTGATTAGTGATCTCTCCTCTCTTCTTCTAAGTTCTAAATCTCTATTGTATTTATCTTTTGTATTTGTGTGATTCAGATATTGTGTAGATCCGATAGTGTAGATCTTGTGAGTGTGTATGCATTGTGAGTTGGGGGAAGTCCCAGGTGAGCAGGACTCGAACCCGGGACCTCTACCTTACTCACCAAACGTTTTACACAACACACACACTCTACTACACAAGCGCCCTTGGGTCTTTTACGTTTTGCTTTGCATAATCTATTTACTTATACACGTTTTCATTCCTTTTTCTTATAAGCTATTCGAAGCTTATTAGGGCTTATTTTTAGCTTATTTCTTAAGCTGGCTTATCCAGCTTATTTTTCCTAGGAACTTTACAACATTTAAGACTTTCCTGCAATTTTTCATATTTTTCCAACTTTATTTGTTATTTTTATTTATTTTTCGAAGTCTAAAATTTTAGAAAATCATTTTTTGGAATTTTTAGGTGTTAATTTGTTATTTTCTAGGATTTTAAATAGATTAAATAGGTTTTTAATTCATAAAAAGTCAAAAAAATATAATTCATTTTTAGAAAATTTTCTTTTGTCATTTTAGAGGGTTAGAAACCAAATTTGCATTTTTAGGGTTAATATTTGCCTTAGTTAGTTTTTAGACGTGTTTTTAGGATCCCCGTTTTGCGTTCTTAGTTTAAAATTGTGTTGCTTTAATTGTTTTTAGTTTAAATTGCCTTAATTTTCTCGTAGTTTTAGAAAACCAATCTAAATCTTGTTCCATTCAAGCATCGATTATCAAAACGACTCTCGACTTTCAATTGCATTCCTCGTTGGGGATAACGACCCGGGAATCATACTTCCGGATTTTCTACATTGAGGTTTTTGACTATCCTTATTATAAGTGTTATATATTTATTTATATATATTATAAGGGTTGGTTTCGAATCAATCACCCCTTAAACGTGAATCGTTTAACTATCTACGTCTTGGTTTAGGAATGATGGAACACATTCCATAAATCATCTTAGTCCGCTTCTCTTTCTTCTGCCTCAATTCTAGTCCGTGCTCCATTCCATGTCGTGACAACTTAAATACTTCATCCGAAGTACTTTAAGCATATTTAATTCGCGAAATGCAAATTAAAATATCACTCCTCTTCGTAAATTTTTTGTCAAAAACCAAGTTCAAAAACCCTTGACTAAGGGCGGCCCCCATATAGGCGTCCCCCCATATATTTAGGACCGCCGATAAATATGGGACCGCCACCAGCAAGTCATAAAATGGGACACTTAAACAAAAATTTTCAAAACAGAAAACCAAACACCCCCTTATCTGCTGCGCTCGACGAACACGACCCAAAACCCACCAAAACTTAAATTCAACCATTAAAACATCAATTGAAGATCAAATCAACACTAATAATCAATCCTAATATCACAAAGATCATCAATTGTAAGTCATTTCATCTATTTTCTTTCAATTTGAGTATAGGGTTCATGATGAACACCAAAAATTAAAATCAGGGATTTTTGTGTTTTCTTTTAATTTTGTACAATTAAGAGTACTTGGATACAATGTATAACTTATATGCTTCCCATAGATATAGGATTTGCATACATTAGTGAATTTGTTGAAAAATTAATTTCGAACCAAAACCCTAATTTTATTTTTAAATCACTCACGTTATGAACATAAAAAAATTGTTGTTATGCATAGTTAATCCAACCCAAAAACGTTTTCAAACACATGCATAATGATCTCATGAACAAATTTCGAGATACATAATTCATATGTATTTTTCGACTTGTCTGGTAGAGCAAAATCAAATTAAGGAGCATTTGGGTTAACTCTTAGGATTTTATATTTAGGTCGAGTTAATCGTTACTCCACATTTATTGCATATAGACACACACTAGGCATCTTGTTAAATGAAGGAACCTCACTAAATTTATCTTTTCCAATTTTAGGTGAAATGACTTTAGAAGATGAATTACGTTACACAAAATCATACGTTCCAACAATCTCAAATGAAAACTATATTCCTGATATCTTAAAATCCATCATTCGAAACCTAGAATGTAGGTCAATCCATAAAGATCGCCTTATATTTCCTGAATCCACTAAATATAATAATATTCAAACCCCTTTTCAAGTTATCAAACTTTTGAAAATATATGAACTCCATGAAAGAATTTGTCCAAGATTTCTACTTGAATTTTATTCCTCAATTGAAATCGTCAAAGATGAAAATCTATACATCTTCTTAACATTTTAGGCATTGAAAAGAACATTTAAGTTCTCACACAAGTCATTTGCCTCAATTCTCTCCATTCCATGTGAAGGAGAATGCTCTTACTCTAAAGAACCCTCTCTTGACTCTTTGAAAACTAATCAAGAGTCAAACACACCTTATCAAACACACATTCTAACACCAAAGGAAATTATCCAATCAATCACAACAACCGAACAAACCATTTTCCAAACATAATCCTCAAGGAAGAACTTCGTCATGACATGAGATCTTAAAATGAAATCATTTAAGATAATGCCTTTGGCACTCAAAATGACTCACCATTTCTTCCGGCATCATCATGTCACATGATGTATTGCATTCTAACAAGTACTCCTTTCAACTTTGCCTACTTCCTAACCATACGAGTTGAAAATATTAAAAATCAACCAAATTCTCCAATGCCATATGGAATGATTCTAAATCGTCAATACGGTCACATCAACAAAATTAATCCTCATGTACGAAAATTAAAATACAAATCATATTGGCCATCCATGAAACCTTGGGTTCATCCGACTCATCTTAAATAAATTATCTGCATATCTTCTGAAGAAGTTTCAAGTGTTTACTCAAATGATGGTTGAAATATTTCTCTAAAATTATTGCTAGAGATACGTACTATTATTATTACTATGTAATGATTATCTTAACCTCTATCATGGATAATCAAGTACGTGTATAATATGTGTACATTATTATTTCATGCTTGCTATGTGACATTTAATAAACCTTTAAGTTATTTATATGCTTAAACTTGGCCACATTACATGATTTCTCTTCTCCTTTAGATATATTATGTGATTCCTGAAGTGATGGAAATGCCATAATCGCCCTTCCAACCCTTATTAAACTTTTGAAATATTTCATGATTCTCCAAAAAATGCCCCCCTTAAATGTTGGACGACTCCCTAATATATATGGGACCGCCACTGACATAAGGGACCGCCTTCAGAGGAACCACGATATTCTCCTGTCTCTTCTTTATCAGCAACTTTGACCCTATTCCCATTAGGTCCAGCCATCTTTCCTTTCTAAACCAAACACTCCTTAGAATCTTTATTCTTCAACACCATGCCTTTCCTAAAATTCTTCTATATAAACATCATTTTTCTTCATCTCAATCACCACTTCTCTTATACACTCTTTACTTCTCCTCAAAGTCCCAATGTCATCCTCTAGCAAATCCCCTCGTGATTACTCATGAAAATACAAAAAGGCCATCCTTAAACCTTGGAGACAAAGTCATAATCTTCCACCATCACCACCTTCTCCTCCACCAAATAGGTCTCTACCTACCTCTCCTATAACAACAAACTCTCTTTCTTCTCCTTCACCTCCTCAAAATCCCACTCAAAACCAAATTGCACATGAACATCATGTTTTCTCATCTTGAATATCTTCTCACTACCGCAATCACCTCCCACTTTGCACCTCCACCTTGAAAAATCTTCAAATGTTTTCATAAACGTGTCACCCCAAAATCTTTTGCTCAAAAGTCATCTCCTATGAATCATGAATCATCTAGGACTTATCTCCTTTGTATGCTTAGATTGTAGTGTAATTTATGAATTTATGTTTTCTTGCTTATCATAGCTCTATTGTATGTTGTATGTGCCATCTACTTATGTATGAGTTTCTTGTTGGTTGAATGAAACTCTATTTTGGGTGACTTAAATATAATGTGTTGCATTAAAAAGATATTTGTCTTGCACTTGTACTCCTAACTTTGTTTTGAGCAAAACAATTTTCGTAAGATCGAGCCTTGGTACCCCGAACAAGGGGGAGTCTTGATATCGTCGATTTCTTTCTTCCTACAACAACTCGACGATCATCCTTTTTGAATTCAACAAAAAGGGGGAGAAATGGAACAAAACTCATTAATAATGTGTAACTATTAATTTTATACAAAATGAGTTTATATTTTGTCATCATCAAAAAGGGGGAGATTGTTAATACAAATAATGTCTAAAAACGTTATTTATATTTTTCGACCTCTCAACGTTTTGATAATAACAAAATGTAAAAACGTTTACGATAAAATTAAACGTTTACAAATTATTAATCGTAAAATTCCATTTCTAAGATTAGTGATCACTTAAGGTATGAACAAACAAATCATTAAGCATGATTAGTGATCAAGAAAATATTTTTCTCTCATCTATTATATTTTTACAAAAGATTTTCATAAAATTAATTATACAAAATATTTTCTAATTAAAAGAAAAGTTTTATTAAAAACATAAAATTTGAAATTCCAATTTTCCCCTCAAAACGGAAGCTTCTACACCAGATACAACATTCCCCACAAAAAGACAAAAAAGGGAGTGGAGTCTAGGTGGCGGCCCCCTTATATGCTTGGCGGCCACCTTTTATAATTAGACCGCCGTGAACGCCACCAGTGACCGTAAAATGTCTCCACTATAATACTGGCCAACGCCCGTTGTTGAAAATCATTTCTCTTTGCACGAAATTTTCCAGTCTCTTTTCTCTCTCTCTAAAACTTCTTTCTCTCACTAAATATCTTGATCACTAACATACTTAGATCCATGTTGCAAGTGATCTTATCTATCCATCTTCATCTATATCTTTCCTCTCATTCAAGTGCAAAGAGAATAACACACCGTATTCGCCAAGAAACAAGTGTTGATTAGTAACTCTCCTCATCTTCTTCTAAGCCTAAAATCTGCTATTGTAATTATCTTGGTGTATTTCGTGATTCAGATTTGTGTAGATCCGATAGTGATAGATCTTGTAAGTGTGTATAAAATTTTAATTCTTGTGAAGTTGGTAGATATTGTGGATTGTGGGGACTACTATCGGCGAATGGAGGGGACTCGACACATGACGCTTATAGAGTGTGAGCCAGAAAAGTATACCCTGGGGGTCACTTATGCCGGATCGGGTATTATAGGCGGTCACTCGTGCTGTAGGTGTACTGCGGGGGTTCTATAGTGTGGGGTGAGTCACGGAGTTTTGGTTACACTATTTCACACTTTACACTCTCTATCGACGAGAGCCTTACTAGGAGGAGGTGTCTGTGTGTTGAGGCGATCATACGTGAAAATATCACGCAAGCAGATCTACCTAGCAGAAAGCACACTCTGAAGCACCAAGTACAACGAAGTATAAACGAGAGTGGACGGTACACGCCTGAGCGTATAGAGGCTGCTCCTCTATAATCAAACTAGCCACCTATAACACAAAATCTGTGAGATAGACTCTTGCACGAATAGTGTTTTGGTACTAACGTCTATCTCTCAAGTAGACCAGTGATAGAGTGCAGTCTTAGCTCGTTAAGTGATTAATCTATAGTAATAGTGCTAAGCTCTATTGTCTGACAGCTATAGTAGATTAAAATTAGTCTGATGTTTATCCATTATTAGGCTATAATCTTCAGATATCACACAATAAGTAAAAAAAGTGTTATGTATGGTGTATGATACACACTCTCTTATCTAAGACGACAATTATTTTCTGTGATAGCTCACAACATATTAACTAGAACATTACGAGAAGAGAAAACAATGGTGCATGGGCTTAAGGCCTCGCTCCCCCCATTATTCTGAGAGTGTTATACCACGAAAATAAGCACCTGTAACTACAAATACAAATAGGAGTGTCAAAAGACTCTAGAATGAACCTAACGCAGACGCTCTCTCACTTCACATACACTGACACTGTTAGTTAGCTATAGCCTCTAAACTGATTGGATAGTTTTATTCAACCATTGTTTGATGAATTACACAACCCTCCATCAAGTGTTAATTGCCAGCCCCTGAAGTCATTGCTCTAATTGCTGAAGTAGTAGTTCCAGAACCCGCTACATCAACTAGTTTACCTTCCTCAACAACTATTGACCAAGACGCGCCATCACCTAGTAACTCACAAACAACACCCGAAACTTAATCTCCTGTCATTCCTAACGATTTTAAAGAAGAAAATCATGACTTAGATATTGCATACATGAATAACGATCCATTCTTTGGCATTCCAATTCCAGAAAATGATTCTGAAGCATTTCTTCTTCGGATGTTATTCCCACTATTGTGCAAACTGCTGCTCCTAACTCAGAACACGTTACCAAATGGACCAAGGATCATCCTTTAGACAACATCATCGATGAACTTGAAAGACATGTTTCTACAAGACTCCAACTGCATGAACAAGCCTTATTTTGTTACTATGATGCCCTTACTCCAATCAGTTGAACCAAAGAATTATAAGACCACCATTAACACAAAGCAATGTTTTGATTGAACAATGCAAGAGAGCTCAGCATTTGAACGTCTTGAAGGTCTGGGACTCGTTCCTCGTCAGATAAAGTGATGTTAATACTTAAAATGGATCTATAAGGTGAAAACTTGATGAAACAGGAGAATCTAACAACAATCTCGCTTGGTTGCTCGTGGTTACCATTAAGAAAAGGGAATTGATTTTGAGGAATCTTTTGCTCTAGTGGTTAGACTTGATGCTATTCAAAATTTCCTCGCATATGCTGCTCACCTGAATATGATCGTCTACCAAATGGATGTCAAGACGACATTCTTAAATAGCATTTTGCGCGAAGAAGTTTATGTCAGCCAACCGGACGGGTTTGTGGATCAAGACAATCCGAATCATGTGTATAAGCTTAAAAAGGCTCTCTATAGGTTGAAACAAGCTCCTCGCGCGTAGTATGATCTATTGTCAAAGTTTCTACTATCTTAGGAATTCTCTAAAGGAACCGTGGATCCCACATTGTTTATGAGAAGACAAGGCAAAGATATTCTCCTGGTACAAATCTATGTTGATGATATAATTTTTACGTCTACTACACCTGAACTATGTGATCAATTTTCAAAAATAATGTGTTCTAAGTTTAAGATGTCGATGATGGGTAAAATATCATTTTTTTAGGACTACGGATTTCACAAAGTCCCAGAGGCATCTTTATAAACCAGTCTAAATATGCTCTAGAATCTTTGAAAAAATATGGTATGGAATCTAGTGACCCCGTGGATACTCCCATGGTGGAGAAATCTAAACTGGATGAAGATACACAAGGGAAAGCCGTTGACCCTACACACTATCGTGGAATGGTGGCACCTCATGTATCTCACAGCCAGTAGACCAGACCTAACATTTGTTGTATGCATGTGTGCCCGGTATCAGGCAAAGCCTACCGAAAAACACTTACATGCTGTAAAAAGAATCTTTAAATACATAAGGGGAACCATTAATAGGGGACTCTAGTATCCAAAGGATTCTTCTATTTCTCTAATAGATTATGCAGACGCTAACATGCGTTGCCAAATACTAGACGTAATACAACTGAGGGATGTAGACCATTATTGGTATAAAAGCATGTTTAGCAGACCTCAAAAAGGCAGAAAAGCGTTGCGATATCCAGTACGAAAACTGAATATATAGCCTTGTCTGGCTGATGTGCTCCAAGTCCCTTTGGATGAGAATCACAGCTAACCGACTATGGCTTGATACAATAAAATTCTAATGTACTGTGATAACACAAGCGCTATTTGCCTTATGCGCAAACATGTTCTAACATCTCGATCGAAGCATATAGACATCAGATTCCACTTTATCAAAGAGCAACTGGAACGGAGTAGTAGAGCTTTACTTTGTCAATACGGAATATCAGCTAGCGGACATCTTCACTAAAGCCCTTGGCAGAGAAAGAATTGAATTTTTTATCAACAAGCTGGGAATGCGAAGTTTTACACCGGAGACCCTGAAACAATTGGTAGATGAAGCTGAAGAATAGTGGTGGTACATATTCAAATATCTTGTATATATTATGTATATATACTAAAAACCAGAAAAACCAAAAAGATTTTTCATTTTCAAAAACATTTATCAAAACAAAATATAAAAACCATTAAAACCAAATAAAAAATTAAAAAATTAAGAAAAATATAAAAAGAGATAATAATGGCATGTCTTCTGAAAATCGATAACATTTACGGTCTTAGAAATGTCATTTAATAATGATACGAGGCTGTAAATGAAGTTCGAGCAGAAGTTCAAAAGTTTTCAAAACATGCCAAAATAGCTTGCTATTATTTCAGATAGCAACCCGGTCATCATCTTAAAGGCAAGTATTTCAAAAAGAAAACCTGACCTCATAACGGGAATTTATTCTCGGGCATGGTCTACTTTATGACCATGAAAAGGCTTGTGTTTACTTTACAACACAACCCGTGCTTTCTATATACCATAAGTGTACGTGTCAGTGCACTTATGTGTGAAAATAAGAGAAATCTTATTTTATTGGTGTTTGTTTTTTAAAATAAAACATTAAGTCATCTGAAAATGCTTTTTCAAAAATATTTGACCACTCAAACAACGACTACTGCTCTAATATCTTCTTCATAATAATAATGTGATAAAAGGAAAAAGGTTCTTAAACAATAACAGAATATTATTTGTAAGGAAAGTTAATTAAGTTTAGTTTATCTGTGACTTATATGTTATGTGTTTATGCCTTTAGGGAGTGAATGTGCAAATATAAGTTTCTAGGTATTTTAGTTAAAAACATTAGGGACTAAGTGTGCCATATGTTAAACTTTATGTGCTTAATAAAACTTATAATTGAAAAATAAAAGGGTTATGAATCTTAAGGGGCCAAATGTGTCAAAATCAAAATTTTTTATAAACCCACCCACACCACCCCGTCCCCTGCACACACACTTATAATTTTTCCCTCCCATTTCAAAAAAAATCGTCATCATCTTGCTCATCATTTCAAGCTGTTTTCACGCATAAGGTACAACTAAGAACTTGTTCTAAACCTCCTATACAACGCATACCTCAAAGGAATTGAGATTTCATTCACTTTTGAACTCGAAAATCCTAAATCTTGAATTAGGGTTCATCAAATCAAAAGTGTGTAAAACTTCAAATTGGTTGAGAGGTTTTGTTTGTTCTGATGTGTAGAATACTCGTTTAATCCAGTTTTATAAATAGATAACATACGAATGTGCTATGATCAATTTTATGTGCGAAAATTTGGGTATTTGGAAGTCAGTGTAAATTGTGTGTGGGTCGTGTTAATTAGTGAGAAGATGTATCCATGAATGTAAAAGAGCCATAAAATCTAAACCTTGTTTGTAGTTTCATATATGAACATATTAAAACGTTTAATCTTGTTCGTTTTTGATCATTTTTGATGATTATATGGCAAATTGTTGTTACAAATGCTCTTATGTGTTATTCATATGTTTGGCATGCCATAAGAACCTGTTTGAGTGAATATAAAATCATGTTTGTGATTAAGTGTAATCTGGAGGCGGTTTAACAACCTCCTTTAGGAGGCGGTTTAACAACCTCCTTCAGGAGGCGGTTTTTAACAATTCCTTTTAGGAGGCAGTTTAACAATTCCCTTTAGGAGGCGGTTTAGCAACATGCTTTAGGAGGCAGTTTAACAACTCGCAATAGGGGGCGGTTTAGCAACTCGCAATAGGAGGTGGTTTAACAACGTGCTTCAGGAAGCGGTTTAATAACCTCTGAAGGAGGCGGTTTAGCAATTTTTTTAAGATTGAATTTTCTGAATGCAATTTAAAACTTAAGTTAGGTAGCTAATTAAAATTGGTTAATTTTGCAATCTAATTAAGTTAAGTAGCTATATTTCAAGGTTATACAAGAAACTCTAAGTATGTCATAGGTTGCATTATTCTATACAAATTAGTTTTGAATAGGTTTTCTAATGACTCTGACTCAATCTTCTTTATGCCTTTTCATGTAATGCCCAATTAAGTTGCCTTTTAGATGATTAAATCTTAGTCAAATATGCTTCATGCCTTAATGTGCCTAATCACTAGTCATCACTTCATGAATCAAGCTTAAGTGTTTAATAATCAAATGCCTCATAGTGTGTTATATATAAAATTGGTTATATACATGAGCTATATTGGTCAAATCTTAGCAGAAACATGAATACCACTCAAGCTCAACAGAAAGCCCTTGATGATGCTCTTGTTACACCTGCGGACCATCTTGAGTTTGGGAAATGCAACATGCGACTCAAGACTGACATCAAAACAAAGGAAGCTACATTTCAAGTCGTGCTAGATGCTCTTTCTCTCACTCCTTTCTATCAAGCATTCCTGATTACTACAGAAGTTCCTGCCATTTACATGCAAGAATTATAGGCTACTGTCAATGTTTATAATTCATCTATCAGATTCACGATTAACAAGAAGAAATTCTCTCTCGATGTTGAAGTATTTAGAGAAATTCTTTAGATTTGCCTCAAGATTCCAAGACAATGGTTTAAAGAACCCCCTCCGGAACATGATATTCTCTCTTTCTTAAGAGATCTTGGGCACTCTAGAGACATTCACTACATCACTGACGTGAGTATTGACTACCTACATCAACCATAAAGAGCATTTGCCACCATCATCAACAAATGTCTAAGTAGCAAAGATACTGCATATGAAAAGATTCGTATGTCTCGTGCTCAAATTCTCTGGGGTATGTACAAGAATAAGAAAACTATGTGTATCTTCTCTGAGAAGACTTCTTGTTCCAGGTAGAAAACAAAGATACTAAGAAAACCAACAATATGTTATACCCGAGATTTACAAAAGTCATCATTAATTACTTCATGTCAAGGGATCAGTCTATTTCGAGAAGGAACAAGATGTTTTGGCACACTACTCGTGATGACACAATGTTTACCTCTATGAGATGTGTTTCCAGACATGAAAAGACTCAAGTATATGGTGCCATTCTCCCACATCACTTAACAAATCAAGCAATGTTGGAGTCCATAGCTTATCAGACTTACTATGCTTATGCTTCTGGAGAGAAAGCCTCAAAATAAAAGTATGTTTGAAAGAAAGCTGAGTCTGACACATCTCCCAAGAAGAAGACTTCTCCTGCTACTAAAGGTTCCAGACTCAAATCTTCAACAAAGGTGGCTAAAATTGACAGGAAGAAGCAACCTGCTACGATGCCAAAAACCAAAGGATTAGCTGTACTGTCTGAGGTTGCATTAACTAAGGCTGAACAAATTAAACTGGCTACCAAGAGAAGCAAGAAAGACTTACACATGTCTCACGCAAGTGGCTCAGGTGATGGAGTTGACATTCAGTCAAAGGTTCCTGATAAGCAACAACAAAAGGTAACTGGTACAAATGAAGGAGCTGGTGTCAGACCAGAGGTTCCCGATGTACCCAAATATACCTTAGAGAGTGAAGAAGAATCTTGGACATTTAGTCAAGCGATGAAGATGATGTAGAAGAGTCAGACTTGAAAGATAACAGTGAAGAAACTGAATATGATAATGATGGAGATAATCTTACTCATCCTAACTTGGCAACTTATAAAGAAGATGATAAGGAAGAAGAACAACAAAAAGCAGATGATGAAGAAATGTATTCTGATCAGAGAGTGTCAACACCACCTGAATATGAACTCACTAAAGAAGAAGAAGAAAATAAAGAAGGCGATGATAAGGATAAAAAGGGTGAACAGGAACAAGATGAAGAGGATGATCTGTACAGAGATGTGAATATTAACCTGGAAAGAAGTGATGCTGAAATGACTGATGCTCAAGCAAACAAAGACACGGAAGATGCTCATGTAACTCTAATTGTTGTGCCTCTAGTGGTGCAACAGCAAAGTTCTTCTGTTTCATCAGACTTGGTGTCAAAGGTCATTAATCCTTCTCCGGACACAGGTATTGACTCAATCTTAAATCAAAACATTCAATCACATACTATTGTCAATGTACTAGTTTCCGTCACTACTGAGAAACCTTCTTCTAATACAACAATTCCTCAACCACCTATTCCCAACACTCTACTTCTATAACAAATACCAGATTCCACAACAACAACAACTATTCCAACAACGACCTTGCCAGATATTCCTAACTTCGCATCCTTATTCCGGTTTGAACAACGAGTATCCGCATTAGAAACTAAAATGTTTGAGTTCAAATAAACCAATCAATTTGCTGAAGCTGTCTCTTCCATTCCAGGCATTGTTGATAACTATCTTGCTTCCAAGATGAAAGACGCAGTGGATGTGGTTGTTCAACTTCAAACAAACAAGCTTAGAGAAGAAGCTCAAGCTGAGAATCATGAATTTCTTAATCAGGTAGACTCAACCATAAAAGCAATAATCAAAGAGCAGGTTCAAGCTCAAGTCTCCAAGATCATGCCAAAGATTGAGAAATATGTAACAGAATCTCTAGGAGCTGAAAGGGGGTTGGGTTGTCAGATCACCAATCTAAACTTGGAGTCTTACCGCCGTAGCAGCTTCGCTATCAGAATTCGATTTGAAAAAGTTCTCATTAAACAAAATAGAGACCAATAAATCATTGATAGGTCAAGACGTTAGAAGGATATCTGCAAAGCATGGTCGATATACAAACTTGATAAAAACATTATTTCCTCATATGGTGATGTTGTCACACTAAAGAGAAGTAGAGATGATCAAGACAAGGATGAAGACCCCTCCGTTGGATCAAACCGAGGGTCAAAGAGAAGGAGATCAGGTAAAAAAGCTGAGTCATCAAAAGAACCGACACATAAGGAGTCCAAGTCCACAAGTTCTTTAAAAGGTGCATCCAGATCTCAACCAAAGTCTTCAGGCAAGGCTGCTCATGCATCAAAAAGTTGATGATTTGGAAGATCAAACACATCAAGAGTTCAACACAGGAAATGATGATGTAACTCCTGTACGAGAGGCACTAGAGGATGCAAGTCAGTGGAATCCACCAAGTTCTCCAACTCCCGATTATGAACGACACAAAACAAAGACTGCTGAAAAACGACCACCTCAACCATGGATCTCACAACTGGCTCAAGCTACAGGCATTCAATCTTCGTTTAATGAGATTTTGGCTACTCCCATCGACTTCTCTGCCTTCATAATGAACCGGCTCAAAATTGATAATCTGACTCAAGAAGTATTGACCGGTCCAACCTATGATCTTATAAAAGGCACGTGCAAGAGTGTAGTGGAACTAGAGTACCACTTAGAATAAGTCTTTAAAGCTACCAATGATCGATTAGACTGGCACAATCCGGAAGGGAAGCCATATCCCCATGATCTCAGCAAGCCCCTACCTTTAATTCATAATGAACGAGGCCGTCAAGTTATTCCTTAGGATTACTTCATCAACAACGATCTTGAATACTTAAAAGGCGAGAACTCAAGCCAGAAATATACCACTTCCATCACCAAGACGAAGGCTGCTGATTATGGTCAAGTCAAATAGATTGAAGACAAGGTTTTTAGAATATGAAGTCCCGTAAAAGTTGTCTACGACAAGCATGCTTACTGGGGAACTTATCATTGGGGTCCAAAATGTCAGAGATTCTACGGATACGCTTCCAACATGGAATCCTCATACGATGTCTATTCCAGACACAAGATTATTGCAGTAACCAGTCTCAAAATCAGGGAGTGGTTTGGTTACAGTCATCTAGAGGAGATTATT
The DNA here is from genome assembly GCA_026074375.1 of Tanacetum coccineum. Classification (NCBI taxonomy): domain Eukaryota; kingdom Viridiplantae; phylum Streptophyta; class Magnoliopsida; order Asterales; family Asteraceae; genus Tanacetum; species Tanacetum coccineum. The sequence goes on from BQNB010136762.1 coordinate 15,886, forward strand.
GTTAGAAGAAAGGATGACAAGCTATACAAGTTTAGAGAAGGCAACTTCAAAAGACTTTGTAGACAAGACATTCAAGATATGTTACTTCTCCTTGTTCAAGATAAGTTGTCCAACATCAACTTAGAAGAACGGTATGCTCTGAATGTGGCTTTAAGAATGTTCACTCGACGTATTATAATTCAAGAACAAGTGGAAGATCTGAAATTGGGGGTCGAAAGCTACCAGAAGAAGATTAACCTCACAAGGCCAAACACATACCGTTCACATCTCAGAAGAATGACTCCTTACACCGCTTACCCTGATATCCAAGGCATTATCTATGAAGATGAAATGAACAGAAATCGTCTGAAGTACACTGATGAACTTCATAAGTTTAGTGATGGCACACAAAACCATGTTCGTACTGCTCTTAATGATATTGACCGAGGAATTGATATGGATTACTTGCCTAAGAGAAAATAGAGTAAACAAGACAAGCAAAGAGCTCGTGTGATGATAAAGGCTATCGATAGGAAGCTCAGAGATAGAAGATTAATGAGGAACTTGGAAAAGTTTGTTGGTGGAAGACCTTACGGGAGTGAGTGCTGGAAAGGACCATATGACTTGTCATATGCTGCTATCATTTATCAGGTCTATCCTCGTACATAATATACTTGTGAATATGTAAATAAGTAGTATAGACTTATGGTGATAATAAGGAGTGCTCAAGTACAAAGTTTTCAAGAATTTCTTAGTAAATTCAAAAAAATTCAAATTATTGTACTCATCACTATCTTATGTACCCTCAAATATTGAGGGGGAGCATTAAAATGTTCCAATAATCGGCTTGATTAATAATTGGACATCCTTTCCCCTAAACCATGGATATTTGAATCAAATGATATCCAAAATGTCAAGAGATTTGACATTTTTGATAAGGGGAGAAGATGTGATTAAAATATATGATTAAAAAATGTGATTTTAAGATCTCAAGTGTACGTTATCCCATATATGTGCTAAACTCTTTCGATTAATTGATGTACATATATAGGGGGAGCAAATGGTTACGTGTTGGCAGAAATGTAGAAGTACCAAAGACCGACCATTTAATTTATTGTATTGGAGTTATAAGGTGGTTAAGGTTAGGTATTCATTCCCATGATCCATCCAGAACTGAAGGGATCTACCCAGGGATATTCTACTAGACAGTATAGTAGTCCTTAGGTATGAAAAAACGAGTAAAAGTGAGAATAAGGGAAAAGTGCCGACTGAGATGGAGCTAGTACTGGAACAAACCCAATAAGGTACTAGTTATGAAGTCTCAGTAAGTGCTAAAGGGGTTGAAGAATTAAAAAAGAAAAGTTAAGATAAAGGGTGAAAAGAAAGAACCCCTCCTTACACTTAGGCAGAAACCAGGTCAATACATCTGCTGTTAATAATCACAAAGATGATTGCTGACATTGAAGACTGACATCATAGACTCAGTGATGCAATGCACAACCCTCCCTAACCACTCAGAATCTCTTAAAAGATTTCTGTTTCATTTCTCATGGAGATTACACACATTTCTATTAACTTTCTCACTTCGAGTTAGTTGGTATTGAAAAGGTAGCAGTCTGCTCTAGCCTTCAATCACTAAAACCAAAGTGCACTACTAAGTCTAGAGCCAAAAGAGATCATTCCTAAATCTCATTAGGACACTTGTCAAAATTATGCTTGCTAATTCACACAATGTGAAAAACAAGAAATATATATTAAGAGTCCTACGTATTATCCTTGTGATTTTGCCAGAACATCCGCATGATACTAAAGTATTCACACTGAAGATGGAAATCTTGCTTGAGCCAACATCAAACAAGCTCTTGGTAGGTGACTTGTGAGATCCTATACGGATCGAACTTGTCATACTGGATATCGATTCGGTCCAGCTTATGAATTGACAAATGAGTTTTGAAAAAGATAAAAATGTTGGTGTGTCATAAAAACCGTTTGCATTTTGACACATCGACTGATTTTCTAAATCGATTTTCAATCTTATGTCCATGGGAAGCCTCACAAGGGTATCTGGACATAAGAAAGTAGAACATGA
>BQNB010136763.1:0-17953 GCA_026074375.1 Tanacetum coccineum
AGGAAAAGACAAAGTCAAAGTCCAAGCCCAAGCCTGAAAAAGTCAACCCAAGTCAACCCCGAGGCCAAAAGTCAAGAAATATAAGTTTAGGGACTAAACTTATAAATCCCTAAACTTATATTTAAAGAAGAAAAGAGAAAAATGAAGACAAGGGCTTAAACTGTCAATAAGGGAAAGGTATACTCCAAGGGCCCAAACTGCCAAGTCCAAAGAGTTATATCTACCAAGGACTTACGGTGCAATTAGACATATAACTCTTGGGGACTTAATTTGCCAAGTCCCCAAAGTTATTTAACCACAAGGACCATGGGTGCAACGATACTTAACACTTTGAGGGACTAGAATTGACAAAATCCCAAACCCATGCCCTGTCACCCCCAACCTTTATAAACTTTTGTTTCCCGCCTTTTTCAATCCCAACGAACTCACGGGTTCACCTCATCCCTTTTACCCTGTAACCCCAATTCCCCCATGGGCAAACCTCCCCCCTCCTCTCCACTATCTTTCCCACCTAAAAAGAAGCTTTGCCATGTTGGCAATCCAAAAATCCACCACATTCTCAAGGGTTCGGATCAAAAGTTTGGGTACCAAGGAATTTAAAGGGCCAGGATGTGCTTTCCTTTGCACTCTCACAACAAGCACAACTCTTTTATGTGTCTACAAAGAAACACAAGACAAGAAGACAAAGAAGAGAGAGACCTAGTCGTATTTTTCTATAAAAGCCTTGTAAAAGCCATTGTGGCAAAAGTCAGTTTTTATGTAGTTTTAAGTTAGTAAAAGTTAGTGTTTAATAGTTCAAGTAGTTTTAAGTGTTTTTTTTCAGTTTAAAAGCTTTTTGTACTTGTACTTCAGTTTAATGAAATTGAGTTAAGTTTGATTTACTTGTGTTCTTAAGTCATAATTGTCTTTTTAAAATCTTTAATCTTTTCATTTAAACCCTCTTTACATTCTGTTTTTAAAACACTTTAAGAAAATACAAGAAAAGTAGAAGCTACTGTTGGAAAAAGCAAGGAAGAATGAGCTAACATGGATGGCTTATTGGGTTTTCAGCTTAGTTAAGCTTAATTATAAGCTGGGTAGGAAATTTAGAGCTTAAATAGGTTTCAAAAGATCCTTTTTGAGCAAAGGATCAAAGGTACTTTTTCTTTAAATTTTGCTTATTTACTGTAGCAATAAGCTTATTCAGCTTATTTTTAGCTTATTGCTGTTATTATACCTATTAATGTGTATTCATGCTTGTTTAAGCCTTTCATTTCATGTATATGCAATTTTAGTTAAAACTGTCAAGTAGAGCTCTTAACTGTCACTAGCTTATTACCACATTTAAGTGCTTATTAGTTTTTCTTTTTATCTTTTTTATGTCTTAAACAACTTAAGTATTATTAGTCTACTTAAAATTTCAGTAAACTTTAGTTTATATAAGTTTTTAAGTGACTTCTTAAAAATTAAGGGGGTGTTTGGGATAACTTGGAAAACGGGTCAAAAAGGGCTTAAGTATGGGTTGAGGTCACTTAGTAGTTTTAGCTTAGGTTGTTAAGTTCATTCAAGCTGACTTTATAAGTATTTTTAGTGTCAAAACTGTTTTTCATAAGTTTCTAAACCATCTTTTGAAACTGTGAGATTTTTAAAAACACCACAAGTGCTTATTTAGTTAAGCACTTGTGATTTTGAGTTAAGGTTCAAAAAAGAGAGTGTTTTGTGTGTATAAAAAAGGCTGTTAAAACCTTTTGATCTTTTGACTTTGTTGAGTCAAAAATCACCAAGAGTCTTTGAGTGACAGTTTTAAAAAGTAAAGGCCCTTTTTCACCTTCAAAATTCAGCAAGATTAAATGCTTTTTAAAAGCCAAAAGTTTGTGCACAAGTTCAATTGCTAGAGTAATCCATCTGTTTGAGCTTAATTTTTTGTTTAGAGCTTATTTGACAGCTTTTTAAAAGCTGTCAAATAAGCCCTTGAGTTTAGCTTAAGTCTCCCCTGGTGCAAAGGGGTGACTTTAAGCCTTCCTTTCTTAGCTTTTAAGTCCACTTAAGCCCAAGTTCTTGGCTTATTTCAAGAGCTTATAACCCCTTAGATAAGCTCCTTGAATTTCAGCCTTTAAAGAGCTTATTTGTTGGCTTATTTTTAAGCCCAAACTTGCCTTTTGACTGTTTGTGCATGACTTAGGTGTAGGGATTGCTTATTTTTCGTTTCTGGCTTATTGAGCTTTTCTCATAAGCTCTTTGTTGCTCCACATAGCTTTTTAGGTTAATATAGATAGTAGTTGAGCTTATTTTCCTTTTACCTAGCTTATTTGCTCAAAACCTTAAGCCATTTTAGCCTTTTAAGCTTGTTAGTGTTTCTGTCAAGTATAAGCTGTTACAGCTTATTTAGCTTTAATCTTTTAGCTTTTACTGCTTATTTAGGATAGTTAGACCCCCTCTTAGCTTATTTAGTTCAAATCCTAGCTTATTTGTCCACCATAGTTCAAATGACTTAGTAAAATTTTAGCTTTTCTAGCTTTAAGTCCTTATTAGCATTCTGTCGACTTATAAGCTTATTTTTAAGCTTATTGAGAGCTTTTCAGCAAAAGTTGTAGTTGACAAAGTTGTTAAGCCCCACGAGCTTAACAACTTTGCTTTTTGAAGTTTTTCGAAAAAAAAGGGGGGGAAGGACAAGAGGTCCGGGTGAGCAAGACTCGAACCCGGGACCTCTCGATACAGTCCCCTCCCCTTTATAAACACAGCACCATACCCCTTTGAACGCGAGTTACACTTTAGCGAACCCCAACCCAACCCTCTGACAAAGGGAAATACGAAATCCCGATGCACCGCGAAAGGGCTCCCCGGCCCAACACTATTCCCCATTTTTTTTGTAACCCCATCCTTTAGGACTTAAACCGGAAACGAAGTCTACCCTAATAGTTTGATACGAACATGAAAACACCTTATTTAAGCCTCAACATTATTTACTTTATCGAGACAAGTAATACTATGTGATTTAAAAACAATCCTAATACATGTTAAGCACCAAAACACTTTTCATATTTATTCCCCTTCATTAGTGTAATATTGCTACATTGGATCTGTGCTCCCTTATTTAAAAACCATTGTTTTGAAACTTTATAGTGACGTGCTCCCTGGAAACACAATTGTGGAAATCATATAGAGGGGGTGAATACGGTCCATTTAAAAACTTAAAATATTTAGTATCAAATTATCCTCAAGTTAGATACAATATTGATGAGTGTGAAATTACATAGATATCCACTATAACAAGACATACAATATAAACTACATATGCATTAATGTTAACTTCTATCCACTGCACAATATCATACCAAACATTATAAGGCAACAATCAACACTCATTATAGATCTAATGTAAATATAAATTTAAGGGTGACTACGGTAAATAAATGTGTATAGCGAAAATTAAAAGAAAGTGCAAACTTCGGACGCGATGATTATATAGTGGTCCTGGACCAACGAAGCAGCTCTTCGCCCTATCTTCACTCCACCTCGCCGATACCCAACTCGAGATTACTTTCACTATACAACAAGCTCCCTTTGAGAGGCCGGAAAAAAACCATAACACAACGTAAGCTTACAACCGATTTTCGACACTAACCAAATGTCGATTCTAATCAAGCTAAACCAATCTAGCACAACTTTATGTATTTTGAGAACTAAAATACTAACCCACACTTCACTTCACGACACAACTTTAATCACCGCAACAACGAGCGTCACTTCACCGCACAAACCTCACTTCACGACAAAACGTCACTTCTCACCGCACACTTCACTTCACGACCCAACGTCACTCATCAACCGCACAACTTCAGCTTCAAAGACAACATCAACCCCGCTCACTTCACTTCACTACACCTAGTCAATAACACGATCACAACAATCTAACTCTTTCTTTCGATGATCATCACGATCTAACTATACTTTCTATGATTACCAACGATCTAATAACTATACACAACCAATGATACACCACTATCTAACTATTACACAATTTTGGAATACTTAGACTCGATCTATAGGTCACATTTTGTGAATATAATAACATGTCTACGAATTTCACTAACTACATAAACGTTAGTATCTTGATGGATAATAACGAGAGTTCTTCTCTTGCACTTGGAGGAATAAGCTTGAGTCACTTGGAAACAAATGCTAAAGATTAAATGATCAAAGGATTGTAAGTGATGTATAAACTAATTTTAAACAGAAAAGAATGAGTGGTGAGAAAATCAATGGGGAACAGTCCAGTATTTATAGGCAAGCTGGGGAGCCTTTTTGTCTGGTCGGCCCCCTTAATTCATAAGTCGGTCCCCTTAATTCATATGCTGGTCCCCTTATATTTAAGGGGGGCGCCCAAACCAAAACGCTCCCTTTTTTGTCTTTTTCAGGGGAGGTGTTTTCTGGAACATTTCTAGCCGTTTTTAGGTAGAAAATTTGAATTCAAAATATTTATTTTGAATAAAACATTTATTTTAAATACAAAAATGTTTTGTATTGTATAAGTTTTAAAAAAATGTTTGTTACCTTTATAAAAATGTAAGGTTTACAAAAAAAAAATTCCTTTGATCATAAAATAAATTAAGCATTTATTTATTCATACCTTAAGTGATTTACGTCGGGTGCAAACATTATTGAAGCAGACTTGAGACGTCGAGAGATGTTGTCGTATGAATGCATTGATTATTTGTGATCACGAGTAACTTAAGCACTTTACGTTATGTGTTATAAGTTACATGTTTGTCATCACCAAAACATAAAGAGAATGTATAGATTAAATATCGTAATATTTCTACCAACAAACTCATTAATAACTTGAAAATTTTATCTTTATTTAAAATGAGTTTATATTTTGTCATCGTCAAAAAGGGGGAGATTGTTAATACAAATAATGCTTAAAAACGTTATTTATATTTTTCGACTTCTCTATGTTTTGAAGAGGACAAAATGTAAAAACATTCACAATAAAAATAAATGTTTACATCTTATTAATCGTAAACTTTCATTTCGAAATATATCACTTAAGGTATGGATAAACAAATCATTAAACTTAATTAGTGTTTAAGAAAATCTTTTTTCTTCTAAATCCATCACTTTTTCTACAAAACTATATTTTTACATAATTACATAAAATAGTTTTGTCAAATAAAAATAATGTTTTATTTAAAAACATAAAATTTGAAATTCAGATTTTTCCCCCCAAAACAAAATAAAACTCACCAGGATAAACTTTCCCCACAAAAGGACAACAATCGGAGCGTTAGTCTAGGGCGGCCCTCTAAGGGCCTAGGCGGCCCCCAGATATATCTGGGACCACCGGGACCGCCACCAGCTGACCGTTGGGAATACCTGGCTATAAATATTGCATTATTCTTAGCAGAAAAACAGACCTTTTTGCATGATTTTTTTTAGTCTTCTTTCTTTCTCTAAACCTTCTTTCTCTCACTAAATATCTTGATCACTAACATAGTTAATCTTGTTTCAAGTGATCAAATCTCATCTTCTCTCTTCTTCATTCTTCTATCAAGTGTAAGAGAAGAACACTCATATTCGCCAAGAAACGAAGTGTTATATATTAGTGATTTCTCCTCTCTTCTTCTAAGATCCAAAACTCTATTTTGATTATCTTGTGTAATTGTGTAAATCGGATTGTGTGTAAATCCGATAGTGTGGATCTTGTGATTGTGTATTACTTGTGAAGTGGTAGATTGGTTCTAGCTAAGATTAGGACTCGACATTTAGCTTAGTGTCAGAAAATAATCTAAGCGGCGTGTAAAAGGTTTTCTTCGCTTGAAGGAAGCTTGTTGACATAGTGAAATCTCGAGTCTGATACCCAGGGAGTGGAGTAGGGCGAAGAAGGGCTTCGTAGCCGAACCACTATAAAACTTGGTGTCTTGATTTGATCGTTCTTTCCTTTATCTCTTTATATTGCTTGTGTATATATTACAATTAGATAGTTATTGTGATTGGTTCATATTGTTGAATTGGTTGAATGTATACTCGAATCTAACAATTTTAGAAGTAAAATTTTAAAACGCCAATTAACCTGTAAAGTATTCAATCCCCCCCCCCCCCCTCTAGTTTCCACACAACAGCTCCTTCAGCATTGTCGAAGTCGCGGGGCTTGCAGTTCAATAATTCCTTGTAAGAGCATTCGCGAGCTGTGTGTTCCACTCCGCTAGCACTTCCACTAGCTCCATTATTCGCTCCATTACCACTATTTTGGATAGCTTCGTAGGTTGTCATCGCACCAGCCACACGTTGGGCTATGAGTTGTTAAATTGATGTTGAGCTCATAGGTTGTTTCTTCGGCAACATGTTTCTTAAAAAAAGACGTTAATGAGTCGTGTTCCAACAGTCGTGTTTCAAAATGAGACATTACGAGGTGACAGGTTAAGGTCGTGTCCGAGTTAATCAACATGTTTTTAGGTGGCGGGTTACGAGATGACGTAGGTGTTTCAAAAGTATGGGACTGGTATTCAAACTTGGAGTTGGATAGTAAGGTAACTATTGGGATCGACAGACTGTGACGAGTTTCAATTTTTAAATAAAACAATATTATGTATGGGCGTGAAAAAATTTTAAAGACCATTGTATCACTCACAATGTCTAGAAAAAGTTTTAGTATTGCCTTAGAAATATTTAAAGTGAATGAGCATGTATGACCGTTCAATGCTTTATGCACTCGAAAAGTTTATGATGCAAAGGTTATAGTCTAGGCCTACTAATGCAACCAAGTTCTCTATAACCAGGGCTCTGGTACCAATCTGTCACACCCCCAAATTATGTGCAGCGGAAGGTAATTAGGGGGTGACTTCATAGCATAAAGTCACAAGTCATAAAGAACGACCTCTACATGAGTAGTTTTAAAAGTACATCATGTGATTTATTTGAAATACATAGAGTTTTCAACAAGAAGATCCCAAAGTTTTACATCAAAATAAAAGTTAAGTTTTGGTACAATCAAACAAGAAATGTTCATGCATAGAATCCAATGCAATGCAACCTCCACTGGTGACTCTTCAAGTGCTAGCCATGCAACATGCAATTTACGGACCTAAGAAATACATGCTAAAATGTCAACATAAAGTTGGTGAGCTCATATGTTTCAAAAATTAGTAACGTTCAGTAAAAGTAGTGTGGACCACAAGATTTCTGAGTGTGTGACTATTATAACAAATACAATATCACAAAAGTACTACCATAACACTAAGCTCATGACATCGAAGCCTTAAGTATATGTTGTTCTATTTGTTTGTTTCCCCAGTAGGTGCCTCGCCAAACACCTAGACTTCCTCAAATGAAATGCGTCCATTTGACTAGTACATTCGGTCAAGTGAGAGTTACCAACACCCGAACAAGGAAGTTCAATCCCAACAGATCTATTAACGGTTCATGATAATAGAGACTTCATCGCAATATTGTAACTTAGGCTAATACGTAAAAGGTTTAAGTACTTGTGTCCGTAAGTAAAAGCAAGCATTGTATTCTTACCCCAAGTGTTTCAAATCAACAATAAAGCGAGTAAAGATGGGGCTATGAAACTCACAAGGGCTTGAAAAGTATTATTATTGATTCAAAATAAATGAGCATGTATTCTCCCCCAAAGATTGAAATAAAAAACGAGGCTATGGAGACTCACAAAAGGGTAACTTAAGCAACACGTAAATGTCTAAGTACTTGTGTCCATAAGAAAAACAATTGAGCATGTATTATCCCCCAAAATAGTTCAAAACGAGTATAAAATAAGTAAGGTAGGGGCCATGAAACTCACCTTAAGTAATAAGGTGATACGGTAGTAGTACGAGCACAATTGTATCAAAGTATCCTAACCGCGACCTAAGTTAATAATAATGCGCTTTAGGTTTACAATATGAAGTGAACAATATGCATATGAGTTTTATAAATGTTTATCACCCTTATATATTTGTAAAGAAATGTTATAAAGCTTTTACATGTGAAAACACTTAGAAATATATACACAACTTAAAATACCCATAATACCAAAATAGAAAGTTTGAACCTACTGCCTAGTTTTGTAACCCAACTTCCCGAGGTCGTATCTCACTCGTTTCTAAAGGAGTTGAGTCCGTTTAAAAGCCTAGATTGTAAGTTTTTGAGTTGTCTTTCCAAAAATGTAAGTTTTACAGGTTGGTTCAAGGTCTAAGGGTTCCAAAAGTGCCATACAACACAAGGTGGTCAGTTCTGATTTTTGTACAAGAAGTTTCACCCGTTTTGTTTTGACCGTAACTCCTTCGTTACTTAACCTATTTAGATGATTCAAATTGATGTGTTTATTTCTATTTCTTGGCTACAAAAAAATCAAATACCACTACTTCCCAATCTAAGCCTAAGGTACTCAAAAATACGCATCTTTTTTAGTGTGCAAATCTAGACAGTTTCACTTGTGCAATTTATTTAAAATACTAACGAATTTCCATAGTTCATGAAATTGGTGCAGGAACTTTCTAAGACATAGTAATAAATAATAAGATTAAGAAATGGGTCATAATTCCTCTTTAAAGTATCATAAACGTGCATACAAAGTGACCTAAAATCTGGGCAGTTTAGGGTTTTTACAATAATAAGTTTTAAATCAAATTCTAACACTATAAGTATATATTGGTGATATGTAATCAACATAAAATGTTTATAGGGAATGAAAAACATGTAAAACATGATGCTTACAAATAGTGGTGATGATATGGATGACCAAAGTGTACACAAAATTACCCAAGAACACTACAAACCTTAGCTTTTAACTTCAAACCCTAACTCCTTGTATAAACCCTTAATCAAACTTGTAAATCCTTGTTGTTCTTGATGATTGCAATCCAAAAATGGAGAGGAAAAAGGGGAGTGAAATATTTGTTTAAAGTGTGAAATGAGAAGAGAAAGGGAGTGTTAATTCTATATGAAGAGGTGTAAGACTTTTTTGCTTGGAAAGATCTTTAGGGGACAAGCTATGACAATGAGACTTTGGTACATAAATGGGGTGTGGGTGTGGCGTGTGAATGTAAGGGGGGACAAAGGAGCATAGCTTGATTGGAGTGTTAGCTAGGTTAATCAAGATTTTGTTACAAGTATTAGGTGATGAGATAAGTTGTGAGATTTTTGTTATGAAATATAATGCAAGTTTAAACGACTTACGTAATGTTTTGTAGAACCGTATGCAATTGACTTGTAAATCATGCTCATGAGAATGATAATGTACTTGTATAATGTAGACTAAATTTAGCCTAGTGATGATATACGTTTAAATTTGTTTCTCGTTGTACGTGGGATAACCTCCTGGTTGTAAGTTAAAATCAAGTATTCACGTATTCAAAGTAAAATGTTTCAAGTTTATAAATAATTTTTAACCCGAAATTGTCAGTTGTCACACATTTTATCCCTGATAAAAGTCTATTGTAGAGCCTAATATGACAATGTAAAATAGTTTGTGTCTTTTCGATTACAGATTCACAAAAGACGTTAACCAGTAGTAGGATGGGCTTTTACAAAGAACAATGTGAAACAGAAGAGGTCGCAGCAGAAAATAATTTGCACCAAATCACTTTCCATGGCGTTCTCTTCGATTCTGGATCATTTTTTGGTAGAAAGCATTCTATTGATGATAAGGGTATTTTGTGTGTATGAATGTGAGAAAACACATCATACATTCTCGGTACCTTCGTATAGCTAATAGCAAAGACAGTCGGGTCACGTCCTGCAGTAGAATAGCTAACAACAAAAAAACGTATTTTATATTCACGTTATCAGCAAGATGGATATTTTTGTCGATAACGCACATATTTTTGTTATTAGCTCTTATACTACAAGACAAAAAACGACCACACATGTTCCTGCAACAATTGATATTGAAAAGGATCAATTGACCGAGACAAAAAAAATTAGCTATGGTTGTATTGGAACAAGAAACTGATAAGATGGTTGAAGGTGATGGAGGAGACTTAGGAATTTTAGATAAACTAATTGTTGAACTTGGCACTAGGTTAGATCAAGGGAGTCATAAGGAAAGACTAGATGATGATGATGATGATTTGGATAACGGTAGATGGGCGCAGTTTGATGCAACTTGATCCCAGGAAAAACAAAACGGAAAAAGAGAAAAAAAAAAAAAAACAAAAAAAAAAAAAAAGAAATAAGGGGAAAAGAAAACCAACCAAGAAAAAAAAAAAACAAAAAAATAAAGAAAAAAAAAAAAATGAAACCAAGGTAGTTTGGAGTCCTAAGGCGTACAGAAAGAAAGCAGACACCAATACGCTACTATGCAGTTATCTCGGTCAATTTCTGAATATCGTTTAAGGACCGAGATGTAAATAATCGGTTAGCGCGCTAGAAGCTCGTTGTAAGATCCGGTTTCCTTTATTATTTAGAATATTATATAAATAGATATATATATATATATATATTATATATATATATATTATATATATATATATATATAATATATAATAATATATTAAAAACCATAAAGATTAAAACATAAAAACAAAGCAATCACAACTGTCAAAAACAACTTAAATTCAAATATGTGTATGCCAAGTGGGCTGGAAAAAAAGGCTGGAAAAAAAGTCAACCAAAAAAACGAGATTTAAAGACAAAATCTCGCCGAGATCAAAATCTCGCCAATTCTTTCCTCGGCTAAATATCGCCGAGAAATATCGTTGACGAGATTTTGATCCGAGATCTTATTTTCAGGCCGAGATCCCGAGGATCTCGACAAACGAAAGGGTAGTTTGGAGTCTAGGGTACAGAAGAAGCAGACACCAATCGCTACACCCTCTAGATCTCCTAGGACTGATGATGTCACTGATTCACTAAATGAGTCAATACCAGAGGCTACGTTAACATCACTTGTAGGTGCTCAAAAACTTGTTAATTCACCTGTGATTGATCAGCAAGGATCGAGTGAAATTCTCGACAGTGAGGTTATCCCTACCAAGTGTAGCAAAGTAGTAGAGCATGCACCCTTGGGTCACACAAGTGAAGGACTCATATGGAGAACCTCACTTGTAGTGCAAACACAAATAACAACTATTGTTAGTGGTTCTGAATTGACGGATAAAGTTGTACATATGTCGGGTATCCCAACTCACTCATCATCTCAGCGTGTAAGACATCTTCGGGGAGTAGTAGCAAGAGTTACCAAACATATAAATCGTATGACCAAGACGATGAAGAAAAGATTTGTACATCGAAGGGATGCGCAAAACTTATGTGAACAGATATCTCATACGATTAATGTTGAAGTTCCTCCTTTGGTCAAAGAAGGTACGATAAAAGTGGTCAAAGCTAATATTCGACGAGCTGTGCATTTGGAACTCAAAGACGAAGTTAACAATTTCAAAGATGACTTACGTTCGTTAGTCACTCAAGAACTTGCTACTACTGCTCCCCAACAGATTGAAGAATTTCTTCGCAACTACATGCAAAATCATGCCATTACTTTACAACCGCCTTCACGCATTCCTATTCCTGAGCTTCAACAAAAACTGTATACTGAGATGAAGGGTAGTCCAGAATCACAAGCTACTGATCTTGAAATGTGGGTTGTCCTTAAGGAAAATTTTGAAAGCTCTTCAGTACTTCCTAACACTTGCAGACAAATGGTTTTTCGCAAGCGTGATCATGATGACCATTCAGATGATCCTCGTGAGGGGGAGAAAAACGCGAAAAAGAAGAAGACGTTTAAAGGATCAACGTCTGCAAATGTCACAACGACATCATCAAAACAGCATGTGCAAATATTTTAGTCATCTTCATCATAACAACAACAACAACATGATGGATGAACTGAAGATCAAGTAGTTGATGATGATGATGATAAAATATCAGAAAAAGCATCTCTAGAATTTTTAGAAGAATTAAGGAATATGAGTGGAAAGAGAATGCCAACAATTGCTGATATTTAAAGAATGAAGGAAACAATGGATAAAAATGATGCAAAATCAGTATAAGATTATAGCATGGTATGCTTATCAAATAGAGCAAGCAACACAGTATATGAATAATCCAATTGTTTGGGAAAGCATAGAAGAAAACTTGATGTCAGTTTAATATTAGCAATCTTAAACACCCCCTTAAAGCAGATTAGCACATCTTGCCTTTTTTTCGAGTGTTTAATGGAACTGTTATTTTACCGTAGTGGGCATTTGGGATTGCTTACCTAAGTGTCTGCTTATTGCATTTCTTCTTTTTTAATGTAAGTTTATGCATATTATGTAGGAGGTATTTAATTTTGCTTATTTGTCCACTACATTTGCATAATTATCATAAACCATATTAGGAGGTGTTTAAGATTAGCACATTTTACCTTTTTAGGTGTTCAATGGAATTGTAATTTTACCGTAAGTGGGCATTTGGGATTGCTTATCTAAGTGTCTGCTTATTGCATTTCTTCTTTTTTCATGTAAGTTTATGCATATTATGTAGGAGGTGTTTAAGATTGCTTATTTTTTCACTACATTTGCATAATTATGGACCTTCAATGGTAAATATATGTATGGTTATTTAGGTTTCTTCAAGACCTATGGAGCAACTTCTAAAGATTAGTGGATTTGAGTGAACAATGACTCATGGACCTTCAATGATAAGTATATGTATGGTTATTTTTATTTTTATTTCATTAATATGATGTTTATTTATGGACTTTGGTTGTTTTTCGTTTCAAGAAACTACTGAATAAGGGTTTATTAAATGATTGTTCTTTACAAAAATCATCCAACGCCATTTCTATATTTAATCTATAGGGTCATTTTAGTTGCTGAATTGGGTCACTTTAGCTGCTGAATTGGGTCACTTTTGGGTGTAGAAAGTTCAGATTTACGTGTTTGATGAACAAAATGTGTATAAGTGTAGCAATTTTGGGTATGTTGGTTCATAAGTTTAGCTGTTGCTTGGCCACTTTCATCAACAAAAACAAGTGCTGGATAGGATTAGACATTTATTAACAAACTTTGTTTAAATTAGTTTGTCTTAACTTTGTTGTGAATAGTTTGAAGTCCTTGAGTACTTTTAGAAACAAGTTGCAATCGTGAACTATATTATCCCCATTCACTTTGAGAACATGGGAAATAGCATTTCATAGAAAATAAGCAAAAAATCGTTGTTGTTTCTTTAACTTTGGCATTTCATTCAAATGGCAAGGGTCATAGCTTAATCTATATTTTATAATGTCATCAGTTTAATTGCATTTGTTTCTTTAATTTGGGTAAGAGGCAATAAGTTGCATTTGTTTCTCTAATTTTGGCCTTTTATTCAGATTTCAAATCTATCTTAACCTGTATTTTACATATCATCATTTTCAGAAACTTGAAGAAATTTTCGATGAAAAAGAAGCACATAAGGTAGTGCAGGTGCAAACACTACTAAGGTTAAACCTTCTCATTTTTATAAACCTTTTCAATGAGAAAGATCCCATAATTCAGCAGCAAACATACAACATTTGTATTTATGGTACTCCATAATATTTTGATATGATTTCGAGTGTGGTGGTGGCTATATCAAGCTTTTGATATCTCATCGAAAACTAAACTGGCGGTGACAACCCTTTCAGGTTTTGTAACAACTCATTTCTATGTTTTCAAGCTCTGAAACTACATCTCTTCACTGTTTAACAATATAATTCTCCATGTTGTTATTAGTGATGTCTATCCTACAAAGTGGGTGGAAATGCCACCAAAGTAGGCGAGGAATGTCGTTTTGCTTCTAACATCCATGTTTGTGTTTTTTATATTTTTCATCGAGAATACTTTTAAAATTTCATAGTTTAAGTTTTTAACTTTTGATTTATTGACACAATGTTTCTTATTAAAAAAATGGTTAATTTATAAATGTCAAATTTATCAATTTACTCCCTTTTTTAGAAGCCCAAGTACACGAGTCTTCTTACTTAATAATGAATTATTCTATATAGGTGTTAAAGTGATGGATCTAACATGTCAACACTCAAAGAAGGTAAGCATTTGTTTAACAATTTTATAAATCGTATGCTTTGTTGCAATGTTAGAGGAAGGAGTATCGTGGCAAGCCATAGCTCTTCATTTGGGCCCCACAGGCTGTCACATCAGCATCTCACTCCCACTCAAAAATACCCTTTCACTCATAACACACTCCTATTTTTTCATTTGGGCCCCACCACCCGCAATTTTATTTTCTTTTCCATTTTTTTAACACAAACATAATTCATTTCATTTAAATTAAAAATACCAAGGTTGCAAAAATCGTGAATCGTTAGCCGGGTGGTCGACTACCTTGTAGTTTGTAATCGGTCTAGGCGGGATTAATCGGCGATTAATCGGATTGGCATTTCTGGCAAAATGTGGGTATTTTCGGCAAGTTTTATGTATTTTCGGCGAGTTTTAAATATTATTGGCAAGATTGTTTCTAAAAACAACTTCTAATATATTTAAACAGTTACTATAAGTAATCAAAACACGTTTACTGTGAGTTTTAGGTACTTTCGGCAAGATTAGAAGGTTTCCGGCAAGTTTGACCACCGATGACCACTATTGATCGCCGTTGACCACGGTTGACCTCTCAATTTGACCCTGTACATTAAACGCAAGTATGACCTTGTAGCGCCAAGGCGGCGATTAAAAGGCTTTGTAGACCTTGTTTTGCAACACACGGGAAAATACAAACATGACAGAATTTTAAAAACAATACAGAAATTTAAATACAATATGAAAATTTAAAAATACCATACGGAAATTTAAAATACAATACGGAAAGTGTTAAACTGTTCGTATACTGAATCAGATTTCACCTCACATTCCAACCTGAATAACATGAGCTGTTCTTCCTTCATATATTCCTCACATTTTTTTCAGCTCTTGCTCGTTCTTTTTTCTCAGCTCTTGCTCGTTCTTTTTCAACTCGTGCTTCTTCTTCTAATACATCTTTGAGTGCCTCTTCATCTAGAGCTAATTAATGGTGCTCTTTCTAAGTGAGATTTCCTTTAGTAAGATATTCATCATCTATGTCATGTTCTTCAGCTGACTCTTCAACGATTGGATAAGAAGAAATTAGAGGCATTTGTGGTTTCTCGGGTGTTGGGGGATTGCTTTGGTTAGTATTGTTATCCATAGTCGGTGGAATTTCAAATTTGAATACAAATTATAAGAGTTGGATAAAAAGTTGTGTGAAAAAATAAAGGATGCTGAGAGGTATTTATAGGGGAAAACTTTTCTTTGGAATAGTAGCCGTTGGAATAGTAGCCGTTGGATTTCAAATTTGAAAATATAACATTTAAAACATTACTTAAAATATAACACATATAGTTGGAATAGTAGCCGTCGGGGATAGTAGTTGTTGGATTTCAAATTTGAAAATTACATTACGGAATTTAATAACAATTCTGAATTTGAAAATTACAATACGAAAGATGAAAATGCAATATTATAAAAAACATTACATAATAATGTTAAACTAATGAAACCGTATCCTTACGGAAAACCTTAACCACATTTCTCTTTGTAATGTTAAGTTAATGCTCTGATGGTTTAGGAGTAAAAACAAAGACATTAGCAAGTATCATAGCAGCTCCCACAGTAATATCCTTTCCATTACCACCATCACTAATGACTTTGTGATGTACTGTTCCAGGTATTTTTCCTGAGAGATCTTTCATAGTAACGTTGAGATCGCCAAGCACATTCGGAGAACAAGACTTGACTATTGCAACAACTTGCTCAAGTTTTCCTTTTTTTAGAAAGTTAATGATGTCCCCCAAACAGCCAGTTACAGTGCCACCTGTAGCAATCACATAATTAGTGGCGCTTAACCACGCCCCACTGTTAAAATCATCATCCTCACCCACATCCTTAACAACCTTCTGCATGTATTCTTGGGTCGACATTAAAGCTCCATCCGAATCAAGAATAAAAATATTTTCTCTAAGTAGCTTGGCGCGCTGAACAACACCCGCAGGACTGGGTATTATTCTAGCTGGATTTGGGGTTGAGAAAGATGGTTCAACACATGTGCTACTAGAGAGCTGAACAATACTCGTAGGACCGGGTATTATGGTAACTGAATTTGGGGTGTATGGAGATGGTTCAACACGTGCGCTACTAGATGAACGCAAAACAGGTGTTAAATGGAGATCATAATCATCTATATCAAGATTGTATTCCCATGGATCATTTTCGTTATTGATATTGGAAGCCATTTGGGAGAGTTGGATAAGAAGTTGTGTGATATATTGAGGAGATGGATAATGTATTTATAACGGAAAACTAGCCGTTGGAATTCAAACATTACACTTTATTTAAAACATTAAATTAAAAAAAAATTAAAACATTACACTAAAATAGTTCCTAACCTGATGACTCGTATTTTGAATCATATCTCACCACCCCAAATTCCATAAAGAATTCATCATCATCAGCTTGTTTTTGCCTAATTTTCTCCTCTCGTGCTTTGCTAAATTGTTTGCCAGTGCTGAGTATCAGGATTACTAGTATACCTACTCAGTTTACCCACAACAAAAGCAATGTCAGGCCTTGTACAAGTCATGGCATACATCAAGCAGCTAATCACCCTAGAATACTCAAGATGAGATACAGCGTGACCATTATTGGACATCAACTTCTCACTTATATCCATAGGAGTACTCACTAGAGTGCAATTAAAGTAATTGAATTTCTTGAGTACCTTCTCAATATAATAAGACTATGAAATTGCTATTCCATTACTTTCATGTTTAATCCTTATGCCAAGGATAACATCAGCCTCCCCCATGCCCTTCATAGAAAACTTTGATGACAAAATTCCTTTGTCAAGTCAACCTGAACTTGGTCAGTGCCAAAGATCAGCATGTCATCAACATATAGGCAAATGACGACTCCTTTACCAGTTTCATCAAATTTGCTATATACACATTTGTCAGCTTGGTTAAGTAAATAACCATTATATAAAACCACTTTATCAAACTTTTAATGACATTGCTTAGGTGTCTGCTTTAGTCCATAAAGAGACTTAATTTGTTTACACACCTTGTTTTCATTGCCGGGTATGATGAAGCCGTGAGGTTAGGTCATATAGACCTCCTCATCCAAGTCACCATTCAAGAAAGATGTCTTCATATCCATCTGATGAATAATCAGATTGTGAATTGATGTCATAGCAATCAGGAGTCTTATGGTACTGATACGTGCCACTGGAGCATAAGTATCAAAGTAGTCTATCCCAGACTTTGTTTAAAGCCCTGAATGACCAGCCTTGCCTTAAACTTTTCAATAGTTCCATCTACCTTCAGTTTTCTTTTGAAGATCCATTTGCAACTAAAAGGTTTGCAACCTGGAGGTAGATCAGCCAACACCCAAGTGTTGTTGCCCATGATGGAGTCCATCTCATCATTAATTGCTTTTTTCCAGAAAGCAAAATCCTGGGACTTTATTACTTCATCAAATGTTTTGGGGTCATCCTCAACATTAAAGCAATAGGAGTGTTGGTCAGAGACCTCATCCCTTGTTCCTTTAATTAAATATAATTGAAATTCAGGTCCAAAATCTTTTGGAGTCCTATTCCTTTTGATTTTTCTAAGCTCAGATTTAAGTTGTTGAACAACCTCATCAGTGACCACTTCAGGGACCACTGAACCACCAATATCTTCAGTTACTTTAGGAATACTAAGACTTGGTCTAGGGACTGAAGAGAATCTATTCTCATCAAACATAGCATCCCTTGATTCAATTATTGAGTTAATTGCAACTGAATCATTAGGTTCAATAACATACAACCTAAAAGCCTTGGAATGCTCAGCATATCCAACAAAGATGCATTCAATGCCTCTTTCACCCAATGTTTTCAGCTTTGGATCAGGGAGTCTTACAACTGCCCTACAACCCTAAACCTTAAGGTAGTTCAGGTTTGGTTTCTTTTTAGTCCAGAGTTCATAAGGGGTAATCATGTTCCTTTTATTAGGAACCCTATTTAA
>BQNB010136764.1:2765-17953 GCA_026074375.1 Tanacetum coccineum
AAAATCTTACATGCATTAAGTTTTGAGGAAGTTTGATTTTCGAGTTGAGTTGAAGGATTTCGGGTATACTATAGTGTGTAAAGCTGCTGTAAATGATTCCAGCATTGTGTCTCCATCTACGCCCCCGGGTACTGTTCTAAACCTTGCTGAAGAGTCTTATTCTACGTGGCTTGATTATGTTGGTCTTCTAATTACCGACGAGCTAGACTTTGAAAAACGCTGGAGCTATAGAGACCCCGATGGGAATGTTCAAGGGTCGTTCTCTCTCGCGCAATTACGTATGTGGAAAGATTATTTTCCTAGCGATCTTAAGATTTGGAGTTATTATGGCAACGTAAAAGAAACTATTCTCCTACACAGTGCCTTAAAGAGACGAACAAAGGATGCCGGTTAGATCTCTTTGCATTTGTGGTATGATGCAACGGGTGTTCGGCTTCGTTCATGGGAGGTCTTTTTTTTTGGCGTCGCGTTGGGATCTCCTTTCTGATTTTAGTAGCCATCGGTTTTTTGCGTGTTTGTCTTGTTTCGTTAGAACTTATTTTGTTCCTTACATTCTTTTGTCTGTTGGATCATTTTGCGTGTGTCTTGTACTTGCTAGTTTCTTACTAGCATTTTTTAATAAAAAAATTTAAATGCCGTTAAAAAAAAAAGTGCTATTGCAGAGGTGTTGTCATAGAAAATCCTTACAAGTTTTGTAGTTGGAATATGCAGGTCTTGCAGAAGAGAGTTTAACCAAGTTATTTCACAAGTGCAGTCTGCTAATGCTCTGTATTCTGCCTCTGTTGAACTTCTTAAAACTACAGGTTGCTTCTTTGAATGCCAAGAGATTAAGTTGTTGCCCAGGAAAAACCAAATCCTAAGACTGATCTCCTTGAATCTAAGTAGCTTGCCCAATCACTGTCACAGTATGCCTGCAAGATAAGAGAGTTTTTTCTTGGAAAGAATAAACCTTGTCATAGGCTTAACTTTATGTATCTGATTACTCTCTTAAGAGCTTCCATGTGAGAAGTATGAGGAGAATGAAAAAATTGGCTCAAAACTTGAGCTGCAAAGGCCACATCAGGTCTATTGATGGTTAAGTAGATGAGTTTACCAACCAGAGCTTTGTAGATTGAGGGATCAGGAAGTAAATCACCAGCTTTAGAGGTAAGTTTGACATTGGGATCAAGAGGAGTTTTTGCATGCTTGGTGTTGGTTAAGCCAGCTTGTTCAATAAGATCTAAGGCATATTTCCACTGAGTCATCACAATACCTTTTGAGCTTCTTATGAATTCAATTCCAAGACAGTAGCTTAGTTGGCCAAGGTCTTTAATACTGAACTCTTTTTGAAGCATATCCTTGATGTGCTTGATGAAAGAAAGTGAGTTGCCTGTGATAAGGATGTCATCCACATATATGAGTAGGACTAGAGAGATGTTAGATGTGTAGTAGGTGAAAAGAGAGGTGTCTGAGTGGCTTTGTTTGAAATAAATAGAGATGAGAAATTTGGTCAACTTGATGAATTATTGCCTATTGGTCTGCTTAAGACCATATAGGGATTTCTTTGACTTACAAACAGAGTTGGGTAGGTATGACTTGTTGTATCCACTGGGTAGGGCCATGTATACCTCTTCTTGAAGATCACCATGCAAAAATGCATTGTTGATATCCAGTTGATGTATATGCCAGTTGGAGGTGGAAGCAAGAACAAGAATGGTTCTCACATTGACCATTTTTGCCACCGGAGAAAAGGTTTCTGTGTAATCTATGGCTATGCCCTCCTTTTGGTTGAAACCCTTTGCCACTAATCTGGCCTTATATCTCTCTCCTGTTCCATTAGCATTGTATTTTATCCTGAATACCCAGTTATATCCAATAGGTGTTTTTAAGGGTGGAAGTGTAGTAATCTCCCATGTGTTGTTTGCTTCCAAAGCAGCTAGCTCTTTCTGCATTGCTTCTACCCATTTTGGATGCTTGGATGCCTGAGTATTTGAAGTGGGTTCTGTTTCTTGGTTGAGGGAGTTAATTAGGTGTAGTGTGGTTGATTTGGTGATGTTTGAGTAGTTAATGAAATGTGATGTTTGAAGGTGGTGAAATTAATTGTGTGAGGTGGTTTGTAATGATGATAATCTTTAAACTTTGATGATAAACTTTGGTTCTTGTTGATGTTCTTAAAAGGGTTGTTTGACTGGTTCCTGTTAGAGTTGGTTCTATTTTTGTGTTATGTTGGGTGTAGTGGGTGTAGATAACTAGTCAGATGAGAAAGTTAAATGTTCTGAAGTAGGTGATGAGATTGGTGTTGTATGGGTGTTAGGTTGTGTACTAGGAGAGGTGTGGGGTATCGGTTGTTTTGAGGTAGGTGATAAGGTTGATGTTGTGGGATTGTCAAGGTGTGTAGGGGAATTAGAGTGTGCAAGGGAAGTAGGTATGGGTGAAATAATGATTGGTGATGGGACTGGTTATGGAAAGAAGATAGGAGAGGATGAAGGATTTATTTTGGATGTATCTGTGGGGGTTGAAGGTGTGTGAAGGGGAAATATGTGTTCATGGAAAGTTACATGCCTGCTAACAAAGATTTTGTTGGTTTCTTAGGATAATAGAAGATAGCCTTTTTGGTTTTGCGGGTACCCTAGCAGGATGGATAGGATAGCCCTTGGTGCAAATTTGTTAGGTGTATGTGTGGAAGCATAGGCTAAGCAACCTATAGTTTTAAGGTGTGAAAGGTCTGGCAGTGTATTAAGAAGGATTTCAAATGGACTCTTGTTGTGTAGGATGGTAGATGGTAGTCTATTGATTAGGTAGGTAGCAGCTTGAAGGCTGTATCCCCATAGGTGGATAAGGAAATTTGCTTTAAAATGTAAGGATCTTGCAACTTATAGTAGGTGTTTGAATTTTCTCTCAGCTCTGCCATTTTGTTGTGGTGTGTTGGGCAAGAAGTTTAATGTGTGATTCCTTTAAGTTGGAAAAATTCAGTAAGGGCGTGATTTAAAAACTCTGTGCCATTGTTACTTCTGAAGGTTTTGATGGTTCTTTTGAACTGATTTTGTACATAATGAAAGAAATTTTTGATTGTGGAAGAAACATGTCATTTGGATGAGAGTAAGTATGTCTAGGTTGTTCTGGAAAAATCATCAACTAATATAAGGAAGTATTTGCAATTGTTTTGTGTGGTATGTTTGTAAGGACCCCATGTATCTGCATGAACTAAATCAAATTTGTTATGTGCATGGGAAGTACTTATAGTAAATGGTAAGGCTGTTTGTTTTGAAAATGGATAAATATTACAATGAAACGTGTTTACATCATTTAAAAAAGAAGGTAAGGAGTTTATTTGCTTTTTGTACATGAACAGAGGGTTGTCCTAATCTGAGATGCCATAAGTGGCTGTCCTTGCAAATGGTATTTACAGAGGGTATTGTTGGTGAATGTGATGGTGATGTAGAGTCAGAGGTAATGATATAGAGTCCATCATACTGAATCATATGGGCTATCTTCTGGTTGTTTCCTTGAAAAATACAAGTGGAATGGTCAAAGATTACTAAGAGGGTGGTGGTTTTTGTTACTTGGGTTATGGATAGCAAGTTATAGGCAAAGGTTGGGATGAAAAAGACATTGTGAAGTGTGAGTTGTGGCTTTATTCTAACAGAACTAGTGATAGTAACTAGTGTTTGGTGTCCATTTGGTAATGAGACAATTATGGGTGTTTGATAGTGTTTGATGTTAAACATCAGTAAAAGTGTAATGCAGATATGGTTAGTGGCTCCACTGTCACATACCCAAGCATTTTAAAGTAAGAGATGATAGAAGCAATGAAGAAGTATCTACCTGCAGCCAATACCTTTGGATCACAGACTCCTTGTGAGTTTTGCAGCATCATTATCACTTGGTTCAGCTGGTTCTGCAGATTGTCCATCTTTGCAAAAACTGCTGCATCATCATTGAGGTATTTGCCACTGGTTGAAGCTCCATCTGTCCCAACAACCATGTTGACAACCCTTGCCTTTGAGTCTGCTCCCTTGTTGACTGGCTTAACTTTGCTATGAAAAGGATATCCAATGGGGTAACCAACCAACTGATAACACTCACTCTTGTAGTATCCCTCTTTTTGACAATTACCATAATAAACTCCTTGTCTAAAGGCACTTCTCCTATGGTTGGAATCACTCCTATAGTTACAATTACCACTAGATGGCATGTTCTGTCTATAAGGGAATTGAGGATGCTTATTAGTATTAGTATAAGTAGACATGATAGCAGGAGTCATGTACTTAGGAGTTGTGGTTTCCCTCTGTTTCTCTTCCTGTCTAAGCATACCATATGCTTTAGTAGCATTAAGTAAAGGCTGCATTAAGAGTATTTGGCATCTAATGTTTGCAAAGCTTCTAATCCCATCAGAAATTGAATAATTCTCTTTCTACTTTCCCTAGCCCCATTCAGTCTTCCATTTTCACAAGTACACATGTAAGGGGCTTCTAAGGCATCAATCTTATCCCAATAGCCTTTCAATTTCTGATAAAATACCTCAATTGCACAGTTTGATTGTTTTAATTGAGCTATGTCATTGCTTAACTGATATATCCTATGGCCATCTAGTTGGGAGCAATGTTCTTGTAGTTCTAGCCATAAAGCATAAGCTGAATTCACAAAGCTTAAAGTATTACTTATCGGATCAGTCACTATGTTAAGGATCCATAAGATTATCATGTCGCTGTTGCGTTCCCCTAGTGCTCATAAAGGTGATTCATCATTAGGTTCAGGATATTGTTTGGTGATGATCTTGAGCTTGTTCTTTGCATTAAGCGCAATAGTCATTGACCTCCTCCATGAGCTATAGTTCTCCAATCCAACAAGCTTCTTAGAGATCAAAATAAGTCCTGGATGATCGTTTTGGTGAAGGAATAAAGGATGATTAGGTGAGTTTGTATCTTCTGGTTGTGAGCTTGTTTCTCTGACAACAAGTGGTGGTTGTTGTTGATTGATTGGTGGTTGTGATGGTCTAACCATTATGATTGTTGTGTGGTTTGATTGACTTATGTTAATCATAATCTGGATGATTGATTAGAAAAATGTTGTTATGATGGTTTGTTAGGGTTGTTGTGGTTGTTAGGGTGGTTTGTTGTGGTGGTTTGTTAGGGTGGTTGCCGGAGTTGGTTATGGCTTTGATACCATATCATAAACTCTAGAGGGAATTATTCAAATTATCATTGAGAGAAAGTTTGAAGTATACAGTTACAAGAAATGAAGTAAACACCAACTATTTATACTACATACTCTAACTAACTTTGAAAATATCTAAAGACTAACTAAACTTATACAAATACTTCTGATGACGTGTACAATGAGGAAAAATAGCATTGACTTGCATAACAAAGTTGACTTTATTTGAGGATGTTGTTTATACTTTCAGAATAATATAATGTAGTGATTTATTGACAATTCTAATCAAGTTTGATAAATACATCGATAATAAAAAGACTAAAATACCCCATTTATGCTAGAAAGTTATTTAATTTTATTACTCAATGATGAACTTTTATATAATTTTGATTTCATTACAATATCGAGTGAAAAAGGAAAGAGGAGACCTTTAGGGAATGAAGATGATAGTTTTTGACTGTTTAGTGTAATGGGTCATTTATTGTAGTAAATTATTTCATTGTATATTTTGTAAATAAACAATTTTTTTCATTCAATCGTAATAATCTTTTCCATTTCCATTTTTATTTTAACATATCAAAAACTACATAATTTTAATGATATAATTGTTGTAAAAGTAGTTAATGTAGCGATAAAATTGTTGTAAAATATTATAATGGTTATAATGGACTTATGTATATCCATCATTATATCAATTAGTACGTTACAATTTACAAATATGTATCTACCTTATAAGTACTACATACTTACCACTAGGGGTGTCAAAGCATGTCTTCGAGTGTTTGGATGGTTCTTTCACTTTGTCCATCGGTTTTGGGATGATATGCCGTACTCATGTCTAATTGAGTACCCAAAGCATTCTGCATTGACTGCCAGAATCTGGATGTGAAATGACTGTCACGATCCGAGATGATGGATATCGGCACTCCATGCCGTGAAACTATTTCATTTATATACAACCTTGTAAGGATTTCCATACTATCTGTCTCTCTGGTAGGGATGAAATGTGCTGATTTGGTAAGGCGGTCTACAATGACCCAAATTATGTTATGTCTGCTTGATGTTTTAGGTAGTTTTGTAATGAAGTCCATTGTTATTCTTTCCTATTTCCATGTAGGAATCTCTGGTTGTATCAGTAAGTCGGATGGCTTCTGACATTCTGCTTTAACTCTAGAGGGTGTCAAACACTTGCCAACATATTCTGCGATGATTGCCTTCATGTTAGGCCACCAATAGAGTTTCTTTAGATCCTGATACATCTTGTCAGAACCAGGGTGAATGGAATACTTCGATTTATAGGATTCTCGCATGATCAAGTCTCTTAAATTACCAAAGAGTGGTAACCAACTTCGATTCTTAATACATCGGGTTCCATCAGGACGTACTTCAAATGCTTTGTCCATTCCTCGTAGGTTCTCAGCTTTGATGTTCTCTTCTTTTATCGCCTTGGTTTAGGCTTTGAGAATTTATGATGATAATTTTGGGTGAAGGGTCATGACTAATGCTCTAACTCAGAGTGGTTTGATTCGTTCCTTTCGGATTAAGGCATCTGCTATAACATTTGCCTTTCCAGGATGGTAGTGAATCTCACAATCGTAATCTGCAAGCAATTCTAACCAATGGCGTTGTCTCGTGTTCAACTCTTTCTGATCAAGGATATGCTGAAGACTTTTATGATCAGTGAACATAATACACTTTGTGCCATACATATAGTGTCTCCAAATTTTAAGAGCGAACACTACTGCTCCTAATTCGAGGTCGTGTGTGGTATAGTTCTCTTTATGAGGCTTAAGTTGTAGGGATGCATATGTAATAACTTTTTCTCTTTGCATTAATACTGCTCCTATATGAGCCCAAGTCACGTGTAATTCTTCCAAATGTCTTCTAAATGCGAAATACCTGAAAAGGAATGATTAAGTACATATTTTGGGCATAAATGCATGATTTTAGGGGTTAAACGACCCCAAAAAAGTGTATTAAATGACACCTCATCAAATACCCCTACACTTGGAATTTGCTTGTCCTTAAGCAAATGGGCTTTTCTACCTAGACAATAACAATATGAGGGGTCATTTTACCTACTCTTTAAAAATATTCTACAACACAACCTTTTAGACCTCGTAATTAAAAGCATGGAAAGTATATACTGGCACCTCACATAAGTGTTTGGGATTCTCTCTTTCACTCGGGTGTATAATGAATTATAAAATATAGGGGAAACGGAAAATCACACTCATTACCTGTCATAGCATATAAATTACCATAGGTTTGGTAAAGGATCAAACCTCCACCGCTAGGTGCAAGTATTATTCGTTACTATCTAAGAGGTCTTTATAAAGGGTTGTGGTGTAAGATAACATATAATGGAAATGGAAACGGATGGGATACATTTGGGTGGTGACTTTGGGTGAATTTAGGGTGGAATTGTTAGCTAATTTTTTACATGAATACACGCAGGGTTGGTTGCTAAGCCAAGACTTAGACGAAGATCTACAAACTCTACACAACTCTACATCAATCTCTTTCTTTTTCTTTTCTCAATTTTTTTAAATAACATAATACATCACATGGGGTTTATAACATGTAGCCCTACACTTGAACTTTCACATGCTTGATACAATCTAACTAATGACCCGTTTTGAGGTGGATCAAAATAACATGGAGATCATTTGACAAACATATGGGGGTACTGACTTAACTTTTTTCCCCATTCTTCTGCTAAATAAATACTACCATGAATCTCAATTGTCCCAAAACTGTATTTACAAGGATAAGGACTTAACAACCGTGTACTCAATAATTAACTTGGGTTAAACACAATAATGTACTAAAAGCGAGTACATATAAGGTAGGCTAAGGCTTTTTGGGTGTAACGATTAGTTTAAGGGTGACAATGCTCTTTATTAATAGTCTGGATTAACCAGAAAATTACAAGAACCGTGAAAAAGGATAGGCTCAGAGGGTTGTACTAGGGTATCCTGCACTAAAAGTGAGTACATGGCAAGGGTGTGGGATAGTTATATGATCAGTGTGATCATCATAACAATTATAGGTTTAAAACATGGGTTAATCCTAATGCCTCTTATCAAGCAAATCCTAATACTTACTATGCGGTCTCGAGATGCATTACAAAAACAAGTTTTAGAATTTAATATGCTACCGGTACACTCTCATAATCCTAAAACAGCCGATACCAATGTTCCAGAAAAGGCAACAAAACCATGCATACACATCCGTAATGACAAAATAAATACACACGATTGCACACTCCTTAACCCGAAGAAGCTAAAGGTATAATATCTAAGGGTGAACCTCACATTGTGAGGGTGGAATTTTGAGGGTTTTGTGCTAGTTATATAAAATCCTATCCATGGGACGCTAGTAATACTCGATTTTCGTTGGTGTGTGTCGTAAAATAATTTAAATTTTGGTAAAAATCACCCTTTTATGCTATGTTTCGATATATTACCTATCTTTTTAAAGACAAAGCAAATGGCAAATGAAAGAATAGTTTCTAAGGCTTATTCCCCCCTACACTTAAGTTGAACATTGTCCTTAATATTCTCTAAAAGTACCCGTTAAAACAGATAAAAAGAAAAGAAAACAAAGAAAAGAAACTAGTACTCCCCTAGTTTACTCAATAATGGAGAAGAATCATCCAATGAAACTTCCTAAGAACTTCCAAGCTTCTTCTCATCAAATGAATTTATGAAGATATGTCAAGAAGTTAAGAGCATAAATCCAATCAAGGCCGAGATCTTCGGTAGAAAAACATCTAAGTCATCCTCAGCAGTATGTTCGTCTACAAGCTGAAGAAATAAAGCTAGAGCATTCGAGTAGATCAAGGTCATTAAAGAAAATCTCAAGAAATGCTAGACTTCATTCTTATCATTTTACTTTATTTTTTCTTGTAGGAAACATTATAACCAATTCACGTATGACACCATCTTGGAGGGAGATTGTTAGCCTCACTTATTAGTGAAGTTGGCATCTTACATGTGAATTGGACTAGCTATAGATCATATGCTATATGCAGGGACTACTATTGTAATAATGGGATAGATAGATAGCTTTAGTATAGGCTATAAATACCCATGTGTCTCTCTATGGGGGTGTGGATGTTCATTATTATTTTTTTCTTTCTCTCTCTAATAAACACATAGTTTATCTCACCATCTCTTACTTTCTCTCACTAGAACACAATGGAACATCTTTGTTTCTTTGATTAACAAAGAGAAAACAAAAGGAAAAGCTTGATTACTTAGAAAAGAAAAATGAGAACCAACACCCTCCACCTTGTGTAGTGAATGGTATTTATAGTACAAAGAGAAAACAAGCCTTGTGGGCTTTCTGATGGGCCTTTAGGGCCTGACTAAACTACGAATGGGCTTTAAGCCCGACAACTAGGCCCAATTAGCTTAAAAGTAATTATTGTAAACTACGTTTTCCTATACAAGGCTTGGGATTGATAATGAACATCACTTTACTAAAAAAAAACGGCTAATAATCTCCCTCTAAAGGGTGGTCATTCAATTGTGGATCCTTCTTGTGACATCTTGAGTCTTGGAGCCTTGTGTTCTTGGGAATTCTTTTGGAGTTCCTTTTGCATGCTTGTGATCTTGGATATTGATCTTTGACTTGATATTTTTATCTTTAAACTTGATATCTTGATCTTTTTGCCTTGAGATAATCTTGGATCTTTCCTGACCAGAACACTTCTTAACCAACATACTCATCTTTTGACATTACATGAAGGCTAACAATCTCCCTCAAATATAGATCTTGTGACTTGATCTATTTGAAATCATATACTTAACGTTCTTTGAGGAAGTTCCCTTTTATTAAAACTTGCAGAAGTGTATCTTTGAAATTCAGAACTGTCTTCAAGTTTTGTTTATGTTGTTGGAATTACCTTAGAAAATTTGTGAGAATGATGTAAGTGGAAATAAGTTTTCTTCGTGATTGCGGCTCAGCTAGAATACGGTGGAAACGCCATTCGACTTGTCCTGCATGTTTAGGTTAGAAATAAACAACAAATATGGACGAATATGTCTTTGTTATTTTGTCGAATATGGTTTCAATAACCACGGTTCTCCGTTAATCAGTATAAATACTGTCTGTGATCAGGTAGAATTCAAAAGAATCTCCTTGACAGGGTTTTGCAGTTGCACTAACCACTCTTATTATCGGAGCGTCTCAAAGCAAACAACACGATAAGAGTAAATCTGTGAGTTACTTTCTCACTGATTGAGCCGTCAATTCGTGTTCAGTTTCCATGACACAACAACGACCCCCCACAACACCAACCCCCTGTAGATGCCCTTTTGAGGCTGCCACAATGGACATGAGATCGAAAACTTGTTTGAAAATCAGTCGACATGTTAGTGAATAAAGATTTTTAAACATATCGAAAGTTTTATGTTTTTCAAAAAGCATCAGTCAATTCTCATTAATACACACAAATTATATTTGCGTCTGTGTTGGACTCTTGTACAACTTATGTTCTTGATGATGAACAACAAGTGTATATGGAATTGTGTCCTAATGAGATTTATTAATTGATCTCATTGGCTCTAGACTCTATAAGTGCACACTTGTTATTTGGTGATCGAAGGCTGAAGCGAACTGTCACCTTTTCATTATCTATAATCTCGGAATGAGAGAGTCGATAGAAGCGTGTTGTACTTCATGAGAAATGAAACAAACTTCTTTTGAGAGAAGCCTGAGTAGCTGGGATGGATTGTGCATTGCATCACTGGGTCCATGATGACTTGTCTACGTATTACCAGAATCTTCTTTGTTTGATAACGATAGATTATGCATTGACTCGGTGTCTCGCCTAAGGCTAACCCACCACCAAACTGGTGGTCAGCCCAGCCCACCCCTGTTAACCATATTGTGTTTTTCGCAAAGATTCTTAGAGTCATAGTTAGATTGGTTTATAAAGATGCCTCTGGGACTTTGTTGAAATCTTGTCAGTCCTAGAAAAATTGATATATTAAAAAAATTGATATTTTTCCCATCATCGACATCTTAAACTTTGAACACATTATTTTAGAAAATTGGTTACATAGTTCAGGTGTAGTAGACGCAAAGATTATATCAACAACATATATTTGTACCAGGAGAATATCTTTGCCTTATCTTCTGATGAACAATGTGGGATCCACGGTTCCTTTAGAGAATTTCCAAGAGAGTAGAAACTTCGACAATAGATCATACCATGCGTGAGGAGCTTGTTTCAACCCATAGAGAGCCTTCTTAAGCTTGTACACATGATTCGGATTGTCTTGATCCACAAACCCGTCCGGTTGGCTGACATAAACTTCTTCGCGCAGAATGCCGTCTTAACATCCATTTGGTAGACGATCATATTCATGTGAGCAGCATATGCGAGGAAAATTCGAATAGCATCAAGTCTAGCCACTGGAGCAAAAGATTCATCAAATCAATTCCCTCTTCTTTACGGTAACCATGAGCAACTAAACGAGCCTTGTTCTTTAGAATTCCTCCTAATTCATCAAGTTTAACCTTGTAGATCTATTTTAAAGTAATAACCATCACTTTATCTGGACGAAGAACGAGTTCCCAGACTTCAAGATGTTCAAATTCATTAAGCTCCTCTTGCATTGCTTCAATCCAACATGCTTGAGTTAATGCGTCTTTATAGTTCTTTGGTTCAACTGATGTGAGAAAAGCATCATAGTAACAAAATAAGGCTTGGTCATGGAGTTGGAGTCTTGTGGAAACAGGTCTTCTGAATTTACCGATGATGTTGTCTAAAGGATGATCTTTGGTCCATTTAGTAACGTGTTCTAACTTAGGAGCAACAGTGTGCACAACAGTAGGAAGCACGTCCGAAGAAGAAGCTGCAGAATCATTTTCTAGAATTGGAATGCCAAACAATGGATCGTTATTTATGCGTGCAACATCTAAGTCATGATTGTCTTCTTCAACATCATTTGGAATGACAGGAGATTGAGTTTCGGGTGTGGTTTGTAAGTTACTAAGTGATGGTGCATCTTGGTCAACAGTTGTTGAGGAAGGTGAACCGGTTGACGCATCGGGTTTTGGAGCTACTACTTCAACAATTGGAGCAATAACTTCAGGGGCTGTGCAATCAACACTTGATGGAGGGTTAAGTAATTCATCAAACAGTGATTGAAACAAAATATCCCAATCAGTTCTTGAAGGTGGTATAAACGGTGTTAAAGGAGGAGGGTTTGGCACGAGTCCTGAACTGATTGTTGCAGGAGTGATTTCATGAAGTGCGGGTCCTGAACTGCTGTGTTTAGAAGCCATTACCGTCAGCTCATCAAAATCTACATGAATTGTTTTAATGATTCTTTCGGTACGTCGGTTTTCGAAATGCTTTCTTTGTGGGTGCATAGCCAATGAAAATACCAATATCAGCTTTCGGTTGTAACTTACCCAAGTTCTCGCTATCATTTGTCGGATAACAAAGTGCTCCAAATAAGTGGAAAAATGATAAGTTGGGAAGTTTATCATGTAAAAGCTCATATGATGTTTTGCCGTGACGAAGACGTATGATGGAATGATTTTGGGTGTAACATGCGGTAGCAACTGCTTCTGCCCATAGGAATAACAAAGCATTTGCATAAATCAACATTGTGCGGGCAACTTCAATTAGCGTTCGATTACGTCTTTTAACGACACCATTTTGCTGTGGAGGGCGAGCAACAGATGTTTCATGAGAGATTCCAACCTTCTCATAATATTCATGCAAAGTTTGATTAATAAATTCAGTTCCATTATCTGTTCTGATTCGTCGAACAGGTACTTTCAGCCGCATTTGGATCATCTTGAGAAACTTGATTATGAAATCTGGAGCTTCATATTTTGACTGTAAGCACTTTACCCATGTAAATCGAGAGTAATCATCGGCAATGATGAGGTTGTACTTCTTTCCATTAACACTTGCGACACACACTGGTCCACAAAGATCTATTTGCAATAGATAGAGTTTTTCTTGGTTGGTGTCTTCAAATTTAGGTTTGTAGGGTTTCTTCTTGCTTTTTCCCATTGCACACGCAGAACACAGATGGTCCTTTTCAAACTTTAGCTTAGGGATACCTCGAACAAGACCATGTCTAGCTAAATGGTTGATTGCACCAAAGTTCAGATGAGATAGACGTCGGTGTCATAGCCAAGACTTAGTCTTTGAGGCCTTTGACAAAAGACATATAGGAGAGGACGCCATCATATCTTCAAGAGACAGAGTATACAGATTGTTGCCTCGAGATCCAGTCAATAGATCAACACCTTCTAGATTACGAATGAAGCAGGTGTGTTGTCGAAAGGCAACTTCAAGGTTCGAATCACATAATTGCCCAATGGAGAATAAGTTATGTCTAAGTCCTTCCACATAGTAAACCCTTGAGATCGTTACATTCCCAATTTGATAATCACCATATCCCAATATCTTTGCCACGTGATCATTTCCGAATTTTACAGTACACAAAAATTTATTGACGAAATTGGTGAGCTGAGAGAGATCTCTGGTCATATGCTTGGAGCAGCCGGGGTCCAAATACCAGAGAATAATTTGGACGACCTGCATTCATCAAGAGAAGAAGTTGGAACATCAGAAACTATGGATCCCCAAGATTTACTGGGTTCCTTTTTGTTAGCAGATATAGATTTAATAATCTTAGGTTTGCTAACGGGAACATTAGTTTTAGATTTCCTAGGTTTCCTTGAGTAAACCAATGTTACTACAGGCTTAGGTGTATCACTTTCTAGAGCAGTTGGTTTCCTAAGGGGCACTTCAGCAGTTGTGGTTATCCTAGTTAAAGGGCACGCATTTCCTACTATAGTGAAGGTCCGACCAGTAGGTCTCCAAGTGTATCCAATATTTGTGAACACTTTTCCTGTTGGTTTCCAAACTTTTCTCTTTGAACTTTTCTTAACAGATTTAGATTTAGTACGAGCATTCACATCATTGATAAAATCAAGAACACACAAATCATGATTATCAGAAAGCATGCAACCATTACACTTAACACATAGAAGTTCAGAATTCGCATTAAGCTTGGAATGCTGCACATTTGCATTTCCTTTAGGTTCAACAAAACAATTCTTATTTTTTAAACTAGATTTAACTGTCCTAGGGTGGGCTTCTACTTTATTCTTCTGAGTACTACTTTATGTTTGCTGAATCTTATCTTTCTTTGTATTTCTTGAAGGCTGTGATTCGCTAGCACTAGTAGATGGTTTTACTCTTGTAGAAGATAACATAGGTTTGTTAGAAACTAGGTTTGATGAAGTATCATTGACACTTTTATTGTCCTTCTTTCAAAACTTTAACTTGTTCTTTATATCTTTCAAGCTCAGCAGTTAAAGTATCATTGACACTTTTATTGTCCAGATTTATCTTGGTATAATTAATTACTTGGATTTTCAGTTGTTCAATCACAGATAATATCAGTGCATCTTGTTGTGCAGATGAGCTAGAATTCTAAACAGCTGTCTGTTGTGATTCTGTCACATACTGAAAATAAGGAATGATATTGCTATCACTGGTTATTTCAGTCTCTGAATGGTTCACAACATTCGACTATTCAGAAGACGGTATCACCTGCACACCTTGGGTAATCATATTGTTATCCATATTATTAGGATTGTATACCTCAACGAGAGCATCTGAACCATAATGAGATAAATTTTCTATGAGAGCAACTTTGGCAGTGTTGAGTTCATCACAATCAGAGTCATATGCATCTAAATCATTGGCTTGATAAGCGACATTATGGGTAATGACTGTCTGTGTGGCTTGACCTTCTGCAATTCCTGGATCTGCCAAAAATGTTAGCTCTTCCTTATGTAGAATATGACCATTTGCTTGAGCTTGTACCAGCAACACTTTATCCTTAAACCAAGAATCATCCTGTTTCCTTTTAGGCTTAGTGCATTGTTTGGACATGTGTCCCTCCCCTTTGCAGTTATAACAAATAACAGTCCTCTGTTTCCCAGAATTACTTTCACTTGCTCCTGGAGTGTATGTCCTACTTGTACCCGTAGTAAAAGAAATT
>BQNB010136765.1:2618-5118 GCA_026074375.1 Tanacetum coccineum
AGGGGAAGAAAGTGAGCAGTATATTGACATTTGCAATCGGATAGAAATGGTTCAGTTGTCCCAAATGCATGATCGGTTGTTTGGGTCTCTAGTGGGCGCGGGTGAGTTTTTGGTTAAGTCGGTTCGAAATCTTGTTGATGATACATTGTTACATTTAGACTCTTCCCCAACTAGATGGATAAATATGATTCCTATTAAAGTTAATATTTTTGTTTGGAGAGTCCGAATGGACAAATTACCAACTAGGTTGAATTTATCTCTCAGAGGTGTGGATATTCCTTCTATATTATATCCCGTTTGTGATGTTGCGGTCGAGTCGACTTCCCATATTCTTTTTTCATGCCCTTTAGCATGTGATGTTTAATGCAAGGTGATGACATGGTGGGATTTGGATACTCTAAACATTCTTTCGTATGAGTAGTGGTTGTGTTGGTTCTCTAATCTTCATATTCATAAGTAAGCTAAAATTATTTTGGAAGGAGTATTTTATGTGATGTGGTGGCTGATTTTGAGATTTTGGAACAAGTCGCTATTTGGCTCGAGTACTCCAAGAAAGGCGATAATTTTTGATGAGATAGTCACTTTAGCTTATACATGGTGCTCTAATAGATGGAAATCCAATTTTAATTGGGTAAATTGGATGCAAAATCCTAAACTTGCTATTTTGTAATTTGTTTTTTTCTAGTTTCTTGCTAGAAGTGTTTTTAATAAAATCCGCCGTTAAAAAAAAATCATAGAAAACGACTTAAAAGAGATGTTTTGGAAAATTTAGTTATCATTCAATATTATATCAGAGTTTTACAAACAGGAGGTCCCAAAATACATATGAAAACATAAAAGTTTGAATGATAACAAGTTTGGACGTCCTCAAGTCCAATGCCACTCCGTGCCATAGTTTGCTCAATTACCTGAGATAAACATGCTAAAAGGGTCAACACAACGGTTGAGTGAAATTCACAGTGTTTGAAATGTAATAGTTGAATACAAGTCAATGTAATAGTAATAATTGCAACAAATACAATTATCATGGTAAACAATATTATATTATTGCATTAAGCTCATGACACCGAAGCCTTAAGTAAATGTTAATCAAAAGTTGTTCCCCCAGCGGGTGCTTTTCCAAACACCCGGAGTTCCTTAAATGAAATGCGTCCGCTGGACATGTATGCACCAGAACCTGGACGGGGAAGTTCAATCCTAATAGATCTATTCACAGCATTCGCGCTTACTTCGCAAAGTAATTAACGATTCATGATAGTGAGGCTTTATGGAAAATGGAGGTACTTAGGCAATAATATATCAGGATAACATACAGTTGAAAATACTTGTATTCATGGTTTATAGCATGTATCCACACTTTCGGGTTTATAAAAACATTAATAGATTTAACAGCGAAGGATATGAACTCACCTTGTGATAAGGTAGTGATTGATTTGAATTTTATTTAAATGAGAGTAAACAGCCTCGTCACGCAACCTGGGGTAATATGTCAAGTCTCAGTTTGATCGTTGATATTCCAAAACTTTATTTCATAAAGTTTGACGTAAATGTTTATTTGGTTTATTAACTTGTGAAAACATCGTATCACTGTTCGGGCTATCATAATCCAGAGGTCATGTAGTAAACGTTTGAGGAGCTAGGACACTTTAAATCGTAAATCCAGCAACTCGTCAAAGTCTACCCAAATGAAGCCCCTCACATGAAATTCCCTAGTAACGTGATACGTTATAGTGTAAATGATAAGATTTTATCTTTTAAGTTTCTTCAAAAGTTAGTAGATGATAAATTATGTTATATATATAACATAATTGTTTTATGATGTTTCGATCGATAAATGATAACGACAAATGTGTCGGGCTTTAATAAAATCGAGTCTTATAATATTTAAATATATTTTTATACTTAATATAAAAATATTACATTTTATACCCTTGAGAATATGAAAATGACAATATATACCCTTGGTATATATATTTACAAATTTAACCCTTTACTTTATATTTAAAACATTTAAACCTTTAACTTTGAAATATGGAAAAATAGGCCCTTGTGGTTTTAACTTTAGGATACTTACACTTTCAGCCCCTCTAGTTTATAAGTTTCAAAATGTTACAATATATACCCCTTTGCATGAAACGTTTTGCATTTTAAGTCCAAAATCCATAATTCTTGTATTTTTGATCTCAAAATCAATTTGCAGCTTATAGCTTATTACTATAAGCTAAAACAAGTAAGTTTTATGAGCTTGTAGCTTATGAAAAGAGCTTATGAGCTTAAAAATCTAAAATGGGTATGGTTGGTTTAGAAAAATTAACACGATAGGTTAGAGCTTTTAGGATAAGTTTTAATGATTATAAAAGTGATAAGTGAGCTTATAGAAATAGCTTATTACAACAGCTTATGGCTTATAGCTTATTAGGTTTACAAAAAGAGCTTTTTAGGGTTTTAGAGTTTTAAGGGTTCGATTAGGGTTCGGTTTTAGTTTAGGGTTTCTAACATA
>BQNB010136765.1:12618-17953 GCA_026074375.1 Tanacetum coccineum
ATTAATTTGATTCAATTAAAAAGATACGTGCTCTTTCTAAAGAACACTGTGACTCTTTGATTTCTCAATTGAACTCTAAATCTATTGAAAATGCAGATTTAAAAGGTCAAATTCAGGAAAAGGTTTTTGTGACAACAACATTACAAAATGAATTACGGAAATTAAAAGGTAAAAATGTGCTTAATAATGCCTCCACAATAACTAATGCCACCACTATTGCTCTAGGAATATTCAAGCTAGACATATAACCTATTTCTCATAGACTTAAGAACAATAGAGATGCCCATGAGGATTATCTTAAGAAGACTATATAAAATACTGACACCATACGTGGACTTGTAGAATGCGCTAGAAAACAAAATCCTAGTAAACCTCTCTTAGACTCTGCTTGCGTGTTTACAAAACACGTTTAGGAATTGTTAGTCTATGTCTCTAAGACATGCCCTAGTTTAACAAAATTTCTCGCTGAGAAAATTAGTCTGATACATGTACACCAAAGAACAAGGACAAAAGTTGGTTTGTGACTAGTTAGTCACATCTTCAAACAACACTCAAAAATAGGTTGATTCACATAAAAATCAAGACTCTAACCAACCTTTGTGGCATTCTACAAGAGTAATCTGTTCTACTAGTGCTAGCAGATTAAAGCCTACATGCAATACAAAGAACAATAGGATCTCACAATCATCAAGTAGCAACAACACCAATAAAGTAGAAGACTAATCTAGGAGCGTTAAGTCTAGGAAGAATAAAAAGAACCATGTTGCCAAAACTAAATGTAATGCTTATGTCATGCAATCTATGTTAAATGTGAATTCTAAACCTGCTTGTGCTATCTGTAATGAATGCTTATTTGATGTAAACCATGATAAGTGGGTTCTTAATTTTGTTAAAGATGTGAATGTGCATTCAAAATCTATGTATACTAAGAATAATAAAAAGTAAAATATTTGGAAACCTACAGGTAAAGTGTTCACTGAGATTGGCTATAGGTGGAAACCCACAAGAAGAATTTTCACTTTAGTTGGTTATTTGTGCCCTTTAACTAGGATCACTTCCACTAAAGTAGTGCATCTTAAGGAAACCACTTCTAAATAAGTAGAAACACAAAAACCAAAGATTAAAGTCTATAGCAGGAAACCCAAACCAATAAAATTTGTAGGTTCGAGTAGTAAATCTAGGATTGTAAAATATAGGATTACTAACACAACGGAACCCAACAAGTCTTGGGGATCCAATGCTTCAAATGTTCCATCTTCTTCGTCTCTTATCGATTTTAGGTTGTCCAGATTGTTCTCTGGTATCTGGACTCCAGTTGCTCCAAGCATATGACAGGGAAACGCTCTTAGCTCATCAACTTCGTTTCAAAATTTATGGGTACTGTCAGATTCAACAACGATCAAATAGTAAAGATTATGGGCTATGGAGATTATCAGATTGGAAACATTACAATCTCTCGGGTTTATTATGTGGAAGGGGTAGGTCACAACTTATTCTCCGTCGGACAATTTTTGTGATTCAGATCTTGAGGTTGCATTTCTCAAACACACCTACCACATTCGTGACTTAGATGGTGTTGATTTACTCAAAGGATTAAGAGGCTCAAAATTATACACATTGTCTTTGGAAAATATGATGTCTACCTCTCCCATTTGTCTCTTGTCTAAGGCGTTCAAAACTAAATCTTGGTTATGGCGTCGAAGATTATCCCATTTAAACTTCGAATACATTACTCAACTGGCCAAACAAGGAATGGTTTGTGGATGACCAAGATTAACGTTTTAGAAGGATCACTTATGTTCCGCCTGTGCTTTAGGAAAAAGCAAGAAACACTCCCACAAACCAAAAGCTGAAGACTTCATTCAGGAAAATCTCTATTTGTTACATATGGACCTTTACGGACCAATAAGGATTCAAAGTATCAATGGAAAGAAATACATCTTGGTGATTGTTGACAATTACTCTCGGTTTACGTGGGTAAAATTTCTAAGATCAAAGGATGAAGTTCCAGAATTCGTGATTAAATTTCTCAAAATGATTCAAGTCCGTCTAAATGCGACTGTCCGAAACATCAGAACTGATAATGGTACAGAGTTCGTCAATCAGACACTCAGAGGTTACTATGAAAATGTCGGAATCTCACACTAAACATCAGTTGTACGCACTCCTCAACAGAATGGCATTGTCGAAAGACGGAACCGAACTCTTATGGAAGCTGCATAAACCATGTTGATATTTTCTAAGGCTCCGCCATTTCTCTGGGCAGAAGCAGGCGTGATAACTTGTTATACACAAAACTGAGCCTTGATTAGAAAACGTGACAACAAAACACCTTATGAACCTCTCCATAACAAGAAACCCGACTTATCTTATCTCCACATCTTTGGTGCTCTCTGTTATCCCACCAATGATAGTGAAGATCTTTGCAAGTTGCAACCAAAAGCAGATATTTGAATCTTCGTCCGTTATGCTCTAGCAAAGATAGTGTTCCGGATCTACAACAGAAGGACCCGTTTAATCATTAAAACCATTCATGTTACCTTTGATGAGCTCACATTGATGGCTTCTGAATAATTCAGTTTAGGACCCGGGCCTCAACTAATGACTCCTGCAACACTCAGTTCAGGACTCGTACCAAACCCTCCTTCTCCAACACCGTATGTCCCACTAACTAAGAAGGACTGGGAAATTTTGTTTCAACCAATGTTTGATGAATACTTCTCTCCTCTAACAAGTGTTGCTTCTTCAGTTCTTGCAGCTGTTGCTCCAGTTCCTGCTGATTCAACCAGTATACCTTCCTTGACTTCAGTTGATCAAGATGCACCATCACTAAGTACTTTACAAACCTCTAAAGAAACACAAGCTCTAGTACTTTCTTCCGATGTTGAAGAATGATATTAAAGTTGCACACATGGTAATGATCAATACTTTGGTATTCCAATTCTAAAACCAAGTTCTGAAGAATCTTTGTCTCAAATTGTTATTCCATATAATGTACACTTAATCAATCAACCACCTAAACACATTAGTAAATGGACCAAAGATCATCCAATTGATAATATAATTGGTGATCCTTCTAGACCAGTCTCTACTCGACAACAAATACAAAATCAAGCCATGTTCTGTTATTTCGATGCTTTCCCTTCTTTTGTTGAACCAAAGAGTTATAAAGAAGCATTGACGAAATCCTGTTGGATTGAAAGCCCTGCAGAAGAATCAATAGTTTGAAGTCTTGAAGTTGGGACGCTTGTACATCGTAGGATATGTTATGATTATTTACTTGAAGTGGATATGCATAGTTTTAATTACGTCGAACTGGAGGGTGTTTTGAAAAAATCAAGGCTAGGTTGGTAGCGAGGGGATATCGTCAGGAAGAAGGCATAGACTTTAAAGAATCTTTTGCTCCAGTTTCATGACTTGAGGCCGTCCGTATCTTCATTGCATTTGCTGCTCACATGAACATGATCGTTTATCAAATGGATGTAAAGACCGCGTTCTTGGATGGCATACTTCATGAGGAGTTCTACGTCAGTCAACCAGACGGGTTTGTTGATCTAGAAAATCCCAATCATGTGTACAAGCTGAAGAAAGCTCTTTATGGGTTGAAACAAGCTCCATGTGCTTGGTATGATTTGCTCTCATCGTAGCTACTCTCCCAGAAGTTCTCCAAAGGAGTCGTTGATTGTACATTGTTCATCAGACAGGAAGGCAAAGACATCTTACTGGTACAGATCTATGTAGATGATATTATATTTGCCTCTACAAAACCTGAACTTTGTGAAACATTTTCTGAAATAATGTGTTCAAAATTCAGGATGTCGATGATGGGCAAACTAACATTTTTCTTAGGATTTTATATTTCTCAAAGTCCTAAGAGGCATCTTTCTTAACCAATCCAAATATGCTCTTGAAATAATTAAAAAATATGGTATGGAAACCAGTGACCCAGTGGACACTCCCATGGTGGAGAAATCCAAGCTGGATGCAGATCTACAAGGGAAAGAAGTTGATCCCACACGTTATCGTAGAATGATTGGCTCCCTTATGTATCTGATTGCCAGTCGACCAAACCATTAATTTGTTGTATGCATGTGTGCCCGGTATCAGACAAAGCCTACCGAAAAGCACTTACATGCAGTTAAATGAATCTTTCATTACCTAAGAGAAACCATTAACATGGATCTATGGTATTCGAAGGATTCCCGTATTGCACTAATAGCTTTTGCAGACGCTGATCACGCTAGTTGCCAAGATACTAGATGAAGTACATCTGGAAGTATACAACTATTGGGTGATAGATTAATGAGTTGGTCGTCTAAGAAACAGAAGAGCATCGCCATATCCAGTATAGAAGCTGAATACATTGCCCTGTCAGGATGTTGTGCTTAAATACTTTAGATGATATCACAATTAACTGACTATGGTCTTGGGTTCAACAAGATACATCTGTACTGCGATAACAAAAGCGCCATTGCTTTATGTTTCGGCAACATCCAACATTCCTGATCCAAGCATATTGACATCAAATAGCACTTCATCAAAGAGCAAGTGGAAAATGAGGTGGTTGAACTGTATTCGCCAGAACAGAATATCAGCTGGCAGATATCTTTACCAAAGCATTGGGATGAGAACGACTTGACTTTCTTATCAACAAGCTTGGAATGAGAAGTATGTCTCCTGAAAAGCTGAAAAGTCTGGCAGACGAAGAGAACGAGTAATGGTGGTAACTCGGTATGTATCCTATGTATCATATGTAAATAAAGAAAACCAGAACAATTCAAATTTTTTTATTTTTATAAAATTTTACAAAAAGAAAATACAAAAATATAAAACCCATAAAAGAAAATAGAAAATTAAAAAATCCAAAAGTCCAAAAATATGTTTTTCATGACATGTCTTCTAAAAATTGATAATATTTACGGGTTTAGAAATGTCATTCAATAATGACACGAAGCTGTAAATAAAGTTCGATCAGAATTTCAAATGTTTTCAAAACATGTCATTTGGCTTGTTATTATTTGAGATAGCAACCCAGTCTTCACCTTAAAGACAAGTATTTCGCCAAAAAAGAAAACTTGACCTCACAACGAGAAATTCATTTTTCTCAAGTATGAATTACTTTATATTGATACAAAGGCTTGTGTTTACTTTTCAACACAACCCGTGCTTCCTATATCAAATAAGTGTACGTGTCAATGCATTTATTTATGTCAAACGAGAGAAATCTTGTTTTTAAAGGTGTTGTATTTCAAAAATAATTAATCATCTTAGTTTTTCATCAGAAAATATTTTAAAAGAATTTTCTATCACTAAAACAATGTCTACAACTCTTTAA
>BQNB010136766.1:0-17953 GCA_026074375.1 Tanacetum coccineum
AGAGAGATCATGCCTCAGCCTTCTACAGTCAACTGCAGCTAAACCACATTCAACCAAAACCCAATTCCATTTGTTTTATAAATTCAAGGGTTAACTTTGCAATTTATGGAAGTTAATTATAGCTTAAATTTGTGCTTGCCAAACACAAGGGCCAGATATGTAATTCCCCCAAAGTTACAAAAGGGCGCGGGTCTATACCCGGGTCAAACTACCCGTGGATCTCCCATTCAGCCAATAAGAAGAAAACCCCCAACCCAATTACCCGACCCCTAACCCATACCCTTAACCCGACCAACCCGGTTACACTTATAA
Organism: Tanacetum coccineum; assembly: GCA_026074375.1. Classification (NCBI taxonomy): domain Eukaryota; kingdom Viridiplantae; phylum Streptophyta; class Magnoliopsida; order Asterales; family Asteraceae; genus Tanacetum; species Tanacetum coccineum. The sequence goes on from BQNB010136766.1 coordinate 313, forward strand.
CTCAATAACAGTTACTGTGCACTCATTTTTACCCAAAAGGAATTAATCTCACTCACACACACATGAACACACACGAACACACCAAGAACCCTAGTTTCTTAACCATTCACCCACACCCAAATTAACCATAGGGTTAATGACCCCCTCACACTCCTTAACCCATCTATCACTATCAACCCATGCCCTAACCCAATCCACCCTGGCATAATCTAACGATCTCATTGGGTGATGTGACGTATGTGAGTGTTTACACTCACATAACTAACACACTTTGTATCCACGTCATTGATCCGGGTTTATACATGCTTCAATCTAACGATTGAAATGTCATATCAAGGAGAGAGAAGAGATGGAGGGCCAAGATTGAAGAGGATAGAAGGATCGAGAAGATGGCTAGAGCTCAAGCTTCGGGTATAAATACCCCCATCATTCCAGCATATACGAGTAGTAATTTTTAGTGGTTAATTTTTCAGTTTTATATTTTTAGTAGTTTAATTTTTCGATTCAAGTTGTTAGTAGTTTTTATGTAATTTCAATTTCGTATTGTAATAAACTTTATTTCAGATTTAATAAAAGTATTATTTTATATTAATTCGTGTCTTCATTTAAATTCTGTTGAAAAAATTGGTGTTTGTGTTTGTTATTGCTGTCATTTGATCAAGACATTGACACTCTTGGAATTGGATGGCGGCTGAGTGTTCAATGGGGTTTTTTAGAGCTGAGGGTCAGCTTATAGGATTAGTATAGGTTGTGATTTTGATATAAGGGCTTATGTGGATTAAGCCATAAGCCCACACAGCTTATTTCTTTCCTGTTCTATGCTGGAAAGCCACAAGGTACACTTCTATTCTTGTTTTTACATTTGTTTTTTTTTCTGTTTTCTTCATAAGTGTGTTTTATTTGTTTTTTTAAGAGGGTAAATAAGCTGTGTGGGATTTGCTAATAGTTTCTGTCAAGAGCTTAAAATTTGCTTTGCTTATTTAGTTTAAGAGGTAGATTATTGAGTTGCTAGAGCTTATAAGCTGATAAGCTTATTTAGCTTATTTTAAATAAGTAAGAGTTGAGTTTCAAATAGTTTTAGCTTTTTAAATTCTGTTGATAATAAGCTGTTTATTATAAAAAAGGATGCTGTTTGTTAAAAGTTAGATGTTTCAGGGGCCTGTCTTGCAATTTTTATAGTTTCTGTTAAGTTTAAAGTTACACAGTTAGTCCTTGTTAATTGCATAATTAGTCCTTAGTTAGTTTAATAGTTTAGTCTAGTTAAGTCCCTAGGTTAAGGGACTATATCTGCCATTAGTTCAAACTTTGTGTTTTTAATAAAACTTTAAATTTACCCCGCCTACCCTTATCTTTCTGTTTTGACACTTTCGGCCCATGTGTTTTGGTTAAATTAGTTAGGTTAATAAAAAAATAGTTTAATTAAATAATAAAATTAGTTTTTTTTTTAGTTTAATTAGTTAAATTAGTTTTTAATAAATAGTTTAAAATTTAGCGGCTTGTACCTTAAAATTATTTTCTGCATTTTTTCTACTTTATAAAAGTATTTTTATAGGAATTTTTTGTGTATGTTTTATATTTTTAATTTAGTTTTGGGCCTTAGTTTGGTTGTGGTTTTTCTGTGTTTGGGATTAAATTTGTTGTTGGGGGGAACACTGGGATATTTGTAATTTTTGTGTGTTTATTTTTTTGATTAGTGGGTTATCTGCGGGGGGTTGTGATGGTTTTGTGGATGTTGGTAGAAAATATTGGCCATTTTTTTTTTATATTATTTTTTTTTTATTATATTTTTTTATTATTTTTTTTTTTTTTATTTTATTTGCCTTTAATTAAAATAGTATTTTTCTTAATTTTGCTATCAATTAAAATTTCTATTTTTTAGGGATTTAATTTAGTGTTTAATTCATATAAAAATCAAAAAAGCCTTTTAAAAATATTTTTTTTTTCCTAAAAAATTTTTCTTTAGCATTACTTAGGTTTTGGAATTCTTGTTTATATTTTTAAAGATTTAATGGCATTTGTTTTCTTAAATATCGCATTTTATTTACTTTCGTTAATTAGTTTTAATTTCGTTAATTAGTTGTTTAATTGTGCCTTTAATTTTAGTAGTATAATTTAAATCAAAAAAAATATCTCTCTTTCTTATTAATATCAGGATCCAAAACTTGATCGAGGTTCCACTTGGACGATGTCATTGGGGAAAAAAAGACCGGAGGTGAATCATACTTACCCGGTTAATATCGTATTTTTATATTTTATTATATACTATTTTTGAGAGTGAATGATATCAAGGGTAACTTGTATCTTTCTTATTTACTCTGGGATTTATATTTTTTTATATTTATTTTAGTGATTAAAAAATTTCGCATTCATCACTTCTTGCGGATGTTATGGATCAACAAAACTAGGAGGTTCGAGAAACATACACCTCTTCTCTATAGTTTCATGCAAAAATGCACTTTTTTATCCAATATTGGATACTATGAACCCCATAAATGAGGCAAAGGCCAAAAACAACCTGATAGCTTCTATTCTTGCCACAGGAGCAAAAACCTCATCATAGTCAATACCCTCCTCCTGTCTATGACCTTGGGCCACTAATCTTGCCTTATTTCTAACAACTACTCCTCTTTCATCCTTTTGTTTCTGTATACCCATTTTGTTCACAATCACCTCTTGCTCCTTCGAGGTAGATCTACTAGAATAACATACATGTTGCTGCCTAAACTATATAAGATCCTCTTGCATAGCTATCAACCCAACTGTCTCTTTACGAGCTTTTAGAATATTTTAGGTTCCTCCTAAGATAAGAAGCATGTCAAAAACAAGCAATGATGTTGATCTTTGTGATTGTTCCTTTGCTGCTTTTGAACATAACTTACAAGTGCATGTGCTCTTGAAGTTTGCTTCACTCTGCTTCTAGTTTGCACAGATGACTTAGGATTGCCAAGTATTTGGCTTTGTGGGTGAATGTTGTGAATCCTAAAGGTAGGACATGGGTACTAACAGGTTCTTTGTTGGTTAGTGTTGAAATCATGGACCATACCTCTTCATCATATGAAGCTTCATCAAAAATCCCTTTCTGAAGTTGGTTAAGTTCTGTGAGCTCTGCGCTTATTTGTATCTTCTTGATCAGCGGTTGAGTATTAGCTGGTTCTACTACCAGAATTAAATGAGTCTATGTTCTGGTGCTTTGTCAGTAGGTACTTCCCTTTAATGCTTTGGAGCAAGTTGAGCAAAGTCTCTTCTAAAACCTAGATTTTTAGGGTATCTTCTGAAATGCCAGTAGAAGAAAAAGCTTCCATTCTATTGTGTTTTGAAGGTTTTGAAGTTACTGTCAAAAATATTCTCTTCCTTTGAATTTGTAGAAGTATTCCTTGGTCCAACTTTTGCTTGCAGAATGCTTGATTGTATTAGCACTACACATTAAGTACCTTCATCGCTCATCTGCTTTCCTCATAAAGGCATTTACATTATGGAGTTTGTAGAGTACCTGACAATGTTAGTTACCTATGAAGTTCCTGAATTTGGGTTTGATTGATTGTCCCAAATGTCAAAGGATTATTGTTCATAGATTTTGTGAGATTATCTAATAATAATAAAACATCCTATCTATACCCTTCTCTTTAAACATTGGGTGTTTTTCACTTATAAGTAAGGTTTACATGCAGATTTACTTTACCTTTTTGGTTAACACTATATTTTATTCCCTTATTGCTTGGGCGATTTTTGAGTACCAATATTTAGAAACACTCTCTCTTATCACGTTCCTGCTTTTTCTTGCCTTGATCTCTTTTTGTGTTGTTTTTTGGGTTTATTGCATACATAAGGGACTTATCGAGCTATTGTGGGGCTGGTGGTGGGGGGTTTAGTGTCGTACTTTCTGTGGTTTTTGTTTTTTATATGTTTTCTTCTATGATTGTAAGTTTAATAGTGACTTGTTTCTTCTCCCAAACTCCCCCTATCATTTTGTCATTTTTTTGTGACAAACAAAAGCTCATAGGAGTTTTGTTTTGAGGTTTTGTCACCCTTACCCCCACCCACTATTAAAAGATTATAAGCAAGCAGTACTAACTGACTTTTATGCCCATAAAGTAGTTGTAAGAGTGAGTCTAATAGCATAGTCTTAGCTGCCTCTATTAGAGTCATGTATCATTCTTTCAGCAACTCCATTATGCTCTGTGGTGTTCTGGAATTTCTATACTCTTGTTTTATTCCCTTGTTTCCACAAAATTCAAGCATATCTCTATTCTTAAATTCAGTGCCATTATCTGATCTAATGATTTTAACCTTGTGATTAAGCTGGTTTTCAATTTGTCTAATGGAAGGTCTTAGGATGCCACTAGTTTTTATCCTTAACTGCCAAAAAAGATTACCCAACTAAATCTTGTACATTCATCAGTAATACAAGGACAAATAATTGATTGATTTATGCTTTTTACAGAAGTAGGTCCAAAAATATCCATATGCAAGGCGTTGTAATGGTACAGTAATGGTTCTTTCTAACTTTGCCTTACAGGAGGCCTTGTGTTGCTTACCTTTTTGGCAGGCAACACATGTATGGTCATTTCTGAAAACCTTGAAAGGGTGGGACCTCTTAAAATGGTTTCCCTCTACAAGTTTGTTTTAGTGTTTAAATTCTATGTCTATGACCTAACCGTTTGTGCACAATTTAGATTCATCAGATGTGGCTTTTGCAATCAACAAGATAATCTTTTGTGGACCAGGTGGTCTTCATATCAAAACTGTACATATTTGTTTTCGCCTAGGGACCTTAAGATAGTATCTAATTTTCATAAGGCATCTTAAAGGTCAGGTGAAACAAAACAAGACATTCTAGTATCAGTAAAATGAACCTTGTGCTTCTTATCACATATTGTGTTATTGAGAAAATTATTAAACATGGGGGGGGGGGGGGCCCAAGTTCTTTTACAATCTGACACACTATCAAAATCCTAAAAATTTACCAACTCTTATCCTGCCTTTACCAGTTATGTAGCCTTTGCTACCTCCAAAGGTAACAGATCCCCCTTTGTATTCTTCAAAATCATCCAGGTGATCCTTGTTACCAGTCATGTGCCCTGAGCATCCACTATCAAATATGCCTCTATCCTCCCATGTTCTTGAAGTGGATGATCTGGTATGTTAAATGAGAAATTTGTTTCTCTTAGGGAACCAAGCCTTTCAGGCTTGGGTCTGCTTGTGGTCCTTTAAAAATTTAAGCTTAAAAAAATTGGATCCACTATTATAATTAGAGTTTGGTCCTTGGTCTCCTCCATTTTTAACTCGTTGATGGTCTTAGCTGCTGTGGAACCAATTTCCATTTACAACTTGGAATAAGTCATTCTTGTCTGTTTTTCTAACAATGGGTCTTCTCACTGGTGAATGTGTTTTGAAATATTGACTTCTTTGATTAAAAAACTTATCACCTGGGTCTTACAGGACCTCTAAACTGTTTTTGAGTATATGTAGGTATTGGTTGTTTAGATCTACCAGTATTAACATTAGTCCTGACAGAATTAACATTATGCCTAACAGAATTAACATTTATCCTACCAGTATTAACCTTAGGCCTAATAGAATTAACATTTTGCCTACCAGCATTCAGTTGCACTGATCTAGGAACAAATTGATTAGCATGATTAACCCTGTGTGCATTGTTCCATCTGTTTTGCCACCTCATTACCAGTATTAAATAAAAACCCTTTGTTTCATAAGCTCAGCCTCTATTGCCTTTTCTTTTCTAATAGTCAAATCTTTTGTTCATAATGACTTAGGTGCAAACAAACTAAACACTTTTTCTGTGATGAAAGAATACCTTCTCCCTAGTTCTCTTCCCATATTTCATTCCAGTTCTTTCTTTTAACTTCATGTGTCTCTTGATTTTTCATTTGTTTCCTAGGAGTTTTTACGTATGTTACACAACTAGGTTCAACTTCTTTTGATTCAGACACAACTTTTTCATTTGTTGTAACAGACTTAGATGTAGACATCTCATTTGGTACACTTATACTTTCTGATTTAGACTCAGAAGAGTGCTTAGAGGGATTTCCAAAAGATCCTTCATTGTCATTTGATTGACAGGTAGAATGATCAGTGGAATTGTCAGCTGAGTCACTAATTCTAGGATTTTGAGGTCCCTTTTTACCATAAACATACAAAGAATCATCAATTTCCTCTTGTGGTTTAGGAGTATAGTCTCCAGTTAATAGATGTGGAACTCCTTTGAAATTATGAGTCTTTGAAAATCTACTGTATAAAGGTTTGTTAAGAAAATCTTTTTATGTTACATGAACATGTACGATTCTTTTTTCCTCATAGCGTAAAACCTCTTTGTTTTATTGTATTTCATTTTCCTAAGCCAACTTTTACTATTTGAAGTCATTACCTGTAATCAAACTAAATTTCCAAAGGTTTTTAGAAGAATTTTTCCATGAATCTACTGTTTTCTGCATTGTTCCTTTTCTTTTACAGCTTTCATTCCTATTCTCCTATATCTTTTAAGCTTTTCATCTTTTGCATATATTTCATTTGCTTGAAATGTAAGCTGTTCATTTAGAGATAATTGCTGCTTTTGAAAAGTAACAATTTGAGCTTTTAATTTCTTAACAGCTAGGTATAGTTAGTATTTTTGCTTCTTGTTCACCTAACTGAATCATTTATTCATCACACAGTGTTTTAGATTATTTTTATGAATCAATGCAAGTTTTAGAAACATACTGATACCTTAATATTCTAAGCCTGATTGCCATGTGAGTGCTGATTTTGTCTTTCTGCCTCTATATATGTTCTCACCAATTGACAACACCTCATCTTTTTGTCTAGCAAACAGCTGCTGGATTTTCTCTTCTTTCACTGCTCACTTGATCTTGATAAAGGAGTCTTCTTCTTTTCCATAATTTGTCCCCTTGGATGGGCATTCTCTAGCAAATAACCTAGTGTTGTGACATTCATTTGAATAACATTTAAGCTTATTTTTGTCAAATACCTACAGGTTTATTTCTATCAATCCTGGACTTCCTTCCAGTTTCTTATAAAACTTCTTCATTTCGAATTGGGCAATTTGGCAATCGTGAGTTTATGGACATCTCTTCATATGTCCACATCATCAATCTGTTCTAGTCCTTCATGAAGCAAGTCCAAATCTTAGATTGTTGAAAAGAGTTTGAATAAATAACTTCATCAGCAAAACAAGCAGGAACTTATCTTTCTTGAAGTTGTTTGAAGATGTAGGAGTTTAAGTATGTAGGCAACAGTATGACCAGACTTAAATTGTTAGTGCTGCTATTTGTGTGAAACAAAAGCAACGTTTTGAGCCACTTGTAGATGTTTCGAGGTACTTGTGAGTTTCTTGCTCAAAAACCCTAAAGGTTATTATACAAGTCAGCAATGGACAAAGTGTCAACATATGGTTTGTTTTCATTGTCTTTGCCAGATTTGACCAACGCTGTGTCGGCGCGCAAAGATCTAAAAAACATTGTGATTTGCATCCTTTAGTTGATACTTAAGACCATGGGATTCCAACGGTTAAGTGTAGTGTATGGAACCTATCATATTCATTTTTTCCAACCCTTATGAACTGGATATAGAAAATGCTTCAAAATGTTGTTTTTTAGTACAACAATTTTGCATCTTCTATTGAGTTAGCATTTACCTCAAATCCTAGTTCTGATGGCTTCACAAATCTCTTTTAACCTTCATACATTCCATGGATATCTTCTCAGTTGTTCCATTTGGGAGGAATTTGCCATAAGTAAGATTGGTTCTTGCCATTTCCTTTCCTTTTCAACAGCATGAATTTCTGCAGCAGATACTGGTGAAGTATTCTAAACAACACCATCTTTTCCAGTTGAGATTCTCTTCTTTGAATTTCCTTTGAATTACTTCCAAACATCATTATCAATTTATTCAAGGTATGCTCATTTTTCCATGGCACAAATATCTACTACCTCATTCTTCAGTATTGGGGATTTTTGATATTTGCAAAATTAGTGAGTTGTTGATAGGAGTGAGTGTTGTGTTGTTTGTTTTGGTTTATTGGTTGCCCACAGTAACATTGTCTGATGGCATCTTCATGGTATGATGCTCCATCATCAATAAGATGTTGGAGTAATTTCATCCATTAGCAGATTTAAGACACATTTTTCTAGATTGAAAGTCGATTTGTTTGTTTTGTTCTTGTGATTCTTCTTATGCAAGAGTCCTTTAGGAGGCTATGATACCTCTGTAGGTCCAAAGTCTTGGATCTGTTTAGCCTTTTGTAAGCCAATAGCTAACTTGAATAAATCCAAATCAACTATAAGAGAGACAATGACTATGAATACTATGTGCTAATGCGGAATCTTAACACAAGTACTAAGAAGAACAATTGTAAAACTAACTTCGTATATTGCTATTGATTTCTATTAGGTTTGGATACCTCAAACACTATGTCGTAGGGTTCCTTTTATACACCTAAGGAAACCCTAATAGGCTTTATAAACGTGTGAAAGGATAATGCATATCCTTTCCTAAGATATCTCCTAAGATATCTCTAAGATAACTATTATCACTTTCTATTTACATAAAATGACTTAACTATAACACGACCAGTTTAAACTAAAAAAAAAATTATAGTACTTGCCAGACTTAACTTACTAACTTTAGTACTACCAGACTTAACATAGTACTTGGCAGAATATAATACTACCAGACTTAATAAGGCTTAAAACTGTCTTTACTACCAGTATTAGTCTTTTTTTCTAACTATATTACCAAACAAACACTTAACTTCCTGTAGAAGACAACACATGTGTGTTAGAGCTGGAGTTAGATGCCTTTAACTGGTTTTAATGTTGCTTGAGGGCTATGGTGAGTTTCAGCAAGCCTAACTTTCTTGACATTGTTCATGGGTGTGACAGCAACCTTCTTAGTAAAAGTTTTATCGATTAGGGCACGTTCTGGAACATGTACAAGAATCTCCCTGTAGTTATTGTTGCCATAACTTACAATGCAAGGTCTAATCGCCATCTAAAGGTTATTTCGCTTCTTAACTTGTTCGGGGACTATTCCCGAAGAAATATTAGCTTGTTCTTGAGTCGTTCATAGGATAGTTTATGTGAACTTCACTTTTGTGCAATAACCTAGGATGGCAACGGGTTAATAAATCAATCTTGAACATGTCTGGAGCAATAGTGGGTGCAGAAAGGTATATGTTATAAACATTTTAAATAATTTCTTTCCCTTTTGATTTTCATAAATATTTTTAATGATGTTATCACAAAACCTTATTCTTGAATTTGAGCTTATAATTCCTTTTTTTCCACATTATTTTAAGTTCAGTTTAGTTAATTAAAAGAGTCCATTGTTCTTTATGACGAAAACGTGTTTATTTGATTGGAGTTCAAACGGTTTCATTAAAAAATGTTTCCCATGGATTAATGTCTTTCCAAAGTTGCTCATTTTCTGAAAGTAATTTTGCCACAATATTCTCCAATTCTCCTTCATTTATGGGCTTAAGTTCACATTTATCATGATGAAAATTCTTTTCCTTAGAATTATATTCTTTTTCAAGGATTTGATGGTTTCTTCAAACTTGAAATGGTCGTGTCTTTGTCTTGTAGCCGAGTTTCAAAATTATTGATTTCAAATTATTTCTTGAATTTCGAACTGCATTTTTGATTAACGCAGATTCATCTATTTGAAAAACTTCTGTTTTTATTGCATTGACACTTCAAGAGAAATACAATGTTTTTCAAGTTGTGAGTGATTTTTCAAACGATCATTATATTCTTGTTTTGATTTGGAAAGCTCAGCATCCCCCCCCCACAGTTTCTTACCACTTTTCACACAATTCACACTTTTGCATATTCACATTCACATAATCATTATTCAACGACATAGAATTCATCACAGTTATCAGAACATCTTGAGACATGATTTTTTGTAAGAGTCGATCATTTTCCAAAAGAATTTCTTTCATAGCAATTTCCCAAACTTTTTTTATCAACGGAAAACTGTTGAAACTGACGCTTCCATATTGGATCAAAAACAGTTTGTACTTAGTTATTTCTTTTAGAAGATATTTATTAAACACATTGAAGGATGTCTTGTTAATTATTTTAGATTGGTATTTAATTTTATTGTTATAAAAAAAGCTTTTGTATGTTCAAAACCCTATTTCACCTTCTTCAAGCTGCACTTGGTGTTGTCCTCTTCTTTACCACAGAGTCAACTGGGTGAGGTGGAATTTTAGATTTTTAAGGCTTCCATTCACAACTCACATTAAGGTAGTTCACTGGGAACTTCAATAAGACAGGTGGTGAGTAGGAAAGTTCAATGGAAGGATTTGATGTATGACCAAAACGCTTGTTCAGCCGAATATTCTCTGTGTGGAGAAAAACGTCGTTCAAAATCTTTCAATTAGGACTATTTAATTTTTCATATTCAATAGGTTTTGAGAAATTTTCTTAGCATTAACTTCAGGATCCTGTGCCTTTTCAAAACAATTTTTGATCGCTCTCTTCTTCCAAAATCAATGTTTTTTCATCATTAATCACAGCATAGCAACATGTGTTTTAGATATAACAGCACCATCATACAAGGTTGGTTTTATCCGCTGAGCTTTCCTAAGGTAAAACGGATTTTGATAACCTAGAGCTTGTTTGTGTGTATTATCATAAAACGCTTGCGGCTTAGTTAACATGTGCACTGTCTGAGCAGATTGACCCACTTTATAAACAATATTATCAAGTTCCTTAATCTTCTTTTCTAATCCACATCTTCATTTTTCCATTAATATTTATTTATCTTTTTCTTTGGATTCATTTTTGGAAAACTGCTAAAAGTTTGAATAAAGATTCCAATTTCTTTGATTTGTTTAGAAGATTATGCTGAAGTGAGTCAATTTTGTTCTTTCTTTGAGTGCAAGTTTCTCCTAATCTATTTATACATTTGAGAATCAATCATTCTTTTCACTACGGCTTAAATCAATATTATGACGTTGTTCAAAAGTTTTGGACCCTTTCCTTATATCCATCTAGCTCAGCGTTATTTGATTCATTATTTTGTTCCGTAATAGCCTTTTCCTAATTATTAACATGATTTATCATTTGTTCTTGACATGTATTCAATCACTGATAATTCATTGATCTTGTTGTGCCTGAAAATTAGTTTCTGAACAGTTGCTTGTTTGTGTTTCTTGCAAATATTGGAATATGGAAGGATATTGCTATCACTAGGTTATCTGTTACTTTGTAAAATCCTTAACTGGTAAATTGTTCAAAATCCTGCAATGAATGCACGCACTTTGTTTTCCAATATATTTAGATAGGTTTCAGAATTTGGTACCTCTAGATTAATGTTGAACCATAGTTTGGAAATGTTTGCCATTAGAACCCGCTTGTGCGTCGGAGATCATCACAATCAGAATCCTTAAGTATCAGATTCCTCGTCTGAAAAACAGCATTGTGAGGAATGATTGTCTGGTTTGACTAGGCTAGAATTCCATGGATCTGCCAAGAAATGCGAGTTGCCTCCTCCAATCTAATAATTTTTTATTTGTCAGCTTCACTGAGCTTCTGCTAACATTGCTTTCTCCTCTTTATACCCTGTTGCAATTCCTTAGTCGCTTTGGCGGAGTGCATTGCCTAGCTATGTCCTTCACCCTTGGCAGTCAGTTGTAGCATTTAACAACTCTTGCATGTCCACTTGTAGTATTTCCCCATGAACTAGTAGCATTGCTCTTATAAGTATTACCAGAATAATTTTGCCCTTGTCTTCCCTGAACTTGTTGCCTGTAACACTTGCCATCTTGTTTAGTGGGCTTGGTGTTTGGCATTAGAGGAGTTACTGAGTTGATTATTGGTAGTAAGGAACCTTGACGAAGCTACAGTTGTTAGAAAAAAGCCATTTGCTTTTATTAAGACAAGCAATTGGATCATCTTCAGGAGAAAACACAAGAACAGCAAAACCTGAGTCTACAAACGGTGACTCAGTCATAGGTTGTGTAGGAGCTTGAGGTGATTGATAAGATACTTGTGGAATTACTTGAGGAACAGTTGAGATTTGATTATTCATTTGAGATTGTAATGTATGTGATGGTGGAATGGTTGAATGATTGAATTGAGTTTGTAATGGATAATGAGATGAGTAATTTTGATTAGGTTGAATTGATGCATGTTGTAATGGCGAAAACTGTTGTGATGGTGAAAATTGTTGTTAAAGTTGAGGATTGTTGTAGAGATTGATAATTGTTGAAGTGAGGTGGTTGTCATCTGCTGATTTACAACGTATGCAAGTGGATCTTGATTGCGTTTCACGCATTATAACGGACTTCACTTGGCATAGAGTTGTGTTGTTTTCAAGATATGCATGAAGTTGATCAAAGTTGGAGGTATGCAAATCTTTAACAAGCTTGACATCAGTCACAAACTTTTCAGGTGGAAGACTGTTTAAGAACTTGGTATTAAACTTGAAATTGCTCCATTTTTCTTCTTTTGTAGATGTTCATGTCATTAATCAGCTGAGGTAATTAGCAAGTCATAGATTGTGAAGTGATTCCCCTTGTTGTGAGGTGTGTAAACTTATCTAATGCATCGTAATAGAGCTTAAACTCTCTTTCCACTTTGTCAAAGATGTACCTTGCATCACGTAATTAAACTCTTCCCATAAATCTTTAGCAACTCGTAATGAATCAACAAGGGAATTGATATTCAGCAGGAAGAACTTAAAGCAGGATATTTGTAGCTTTTCATATCAAAATCAGCTTGAATTTTTTCTCAGTAGCAGATAATTCAGCATATATCTTTGTTCTGATCACCACCGTTATCTTCAAATTGTAGGACAAAATGATGAGGACCATGTTCTATTGATTCAGTATCATTCTTCCGTGTTCTCTATTTTATTTTTTTTTTTTTTTTACATGTATAATTCATTCTATTCTTTCCAAGAATCATACAGGTCTTTGTCAACATGGAGTGGACGATTTGTCTGCTACCGAGAGTATCATGTAATAAGCAAGAGTATTCTTTTTATCCGATAGTGATCATTAGATCCATTTCAATGTGATAAGATTAAAATGATCAGACAGTGATTGGAGGTTGTTGTGTTAAAGTGAGTTTTGATTAATGAGGCTTGAGTCTTTCGGAATACACGGGATTTTACAATTCTTGATAAAACTTAGAAATCGAATATTCCTGGGATTTTACAAATAAAAAAACAACCGTATAATTCATCTAACAATCGTGTATAGTTCTTCCTTGAAAAACATATAAATCACCCAAGCAAAAACTACAAAAAAACGTGTAAATCGCCCTTGCAGAATAACACGTATAAATCGCCTTCACAAAAACAATGTATAATTCGCCTTTACAAAAGACAACGTATAATTCACCTTCACAAAAGACAATGTATAAATCGCCTTCACAAAAAACAATGTATGATTCGCCTATATTAATAAAACGTATAAATCGCCTTTGTTATAAAAACGTATAACTTGCCTAAGTCAAATAACACGTATAAGTCGCCTTTTATAACGAATGTATAAATCGCCTATGACAAACGTATAACTAGCCTGACCAATTAGACCCGTATAGTTCCCCCTTGACAATCGTATTGTTCGCCCACACGTATTGTTCGCCTACACATATTATTTGCCCAAAGAAGTTCGAAACTCAAAAATCAAAAAACTTAAAAAGACTCACTTTTTAACATTTTTACCTGATTTTTATTGTACTTCTTACCTATCTAAGACTATTAGAACCTTAAAACATAAACTTTAACATTTTTGACATGAAAAAATTGAAATCAAGATTCTTGGTACAAAACCCTCTTTTTAACCAAAAAGACCAGATGATATTTTTTATGGTTTTTGAAAGATTTTCTTGTACTTCTAGTCTATACTAAGATAACTAAGAAAGAAAGTTAAAAACTTTATGGTTTTTAAACCCTAAAAAATTGAAACCTTTTTTAATGGATTCGAACCAAAAACACTAGTAAAACAAGTAGACAAAACGCACACAAAACCTACACAAACATCCCATGGCTCTGATACCAATTGTAGAATATCTTAACACATGTATGATAGGATTCACTTTGAATTTTAGAGAGGAAAAGAGATGGTTGGATGAACACTTAGAGAGAGAAAGTAAAAGAATAATATTAGCTTAGTGAAATGTGAGAAATGAACAACCAACACCCTATCCAAGTGTGGAGAGGGTTTATATATGTCATACCAAGGCCGGCCATGGGCCCTTAGTGGGCTTGTCCATAGGCCTTTGGCCCGGTTAGCTTACTAACATAACATTACTAATTACTACGAGCTATGACTACCTATTTTGGAAGTGACCGATACTTTTATGTATTTCTAACAAGTTTACCTTGGCTAAATCATTACTTTTGTATTAATTATGACGTTTAAAGGCTAATACCTTCAGGTATTAGCCATTGTTATGAAGATCTTAATGTTTGGTTTGTTTATCTTAATTTCTTAATTTATCGTTGATTGCTTGTTTATGTTTATCAATTTATACTAGTTTATGTGCTTTTGTATGCGACTTATCATTCAACTAGATCTAGTAATACGAACCAAGTAATTTAGATACCGGGATAGCTTTCCATATAGTGATTTATACATCTAGACCAATAGGATCACAATTAATGACCTATCATTGCCCTTAGATTGTGAGCTTAGTTGGACCATAAGGTGACCTTGGTATCAACGAGTACGTTCTAATCAATTGGTAAAGACTTGGTTAGTGGACTACTAGTGTATGAATTGTCATTAAGCAGTAATTGGGTAAAGTCTCTATGAGCTAGGGTTTAGCAAGATCACCATTGCCTTAATCCCTAAGATAGATTATAATAAGCAAATAATGATGCTTTATGCGGATGCGTTTAATTGTGTTAGGATTCTACGTATCTAGGTCTTAGGAAGAAGTAACACCTAAGTCTTAAGAATGATATGCCGCTTCGAGATAAGTAATCATTGCACTAATAAACAAACCAACGTTCTGATTGGATTAATAATGGTTAATACAGTTTTCTTATATTTGGCTAGACCGTTCTTTTATCTTTTGTTAATTTGCTTGCGTGTGTTTTAGTGTCTTAAATTGGTTTTAGTCACCACCAAACTCGTGCCAGTCTCTCAGACTAAAAAACCTCTTATCCGTTAGATTTAGGATTAACATAGGTTTAGCATAGATTAGACTAACTTAGATTATATAAACCAAAGTATTAATAAATTTAAAGTGTTCCTCGCTCTTAGTGATCGATACCTTACCACGAAACTCCCACCGGCCAGGTACGCTGCCCGTTAAAGTGTTGTTTCTAGTTAAGTCGGTAAAATATAAATTTAAAACTTGAATCATAATATAACACCACACAACGACACATCAATAAACTATCTTACTATCGGTTGATAAACCTTTGATATTTTGGTTTTTAACATTAGATTAGATCTAACCCTTAGGATTAGTGTAATTTAGATTAGTGTATATTCTTGTATATTCTATATATTTTGTATATTTGTCTTTAATTGTTTGCTTGTATATATTTGTTTATTTAATTGTTTGCGTATTTAATTGTTTTTCTTAATACATTGTTCTGGTCGACAATTGAATAAGGCGTATCCACTTCTATCGGATATGGCGTATCCAGTTCTCTGTCCAATACAGCGTATTCATCTTAACCGATTAATACGGCGTATCCACTTCCATTGGATACGGCGTATCGATCGTCTGGAACAGAAATTGAAATAATTGATTTTCGTGTAAATTTTTTTCTATCTTTCTTCAAGAGCAAATCCTACTGATATTTTTACCCTTGTTACAGGAAGAACTTATCAGAGCTAGTTGATTGAAGAAGGAACTACAAAAAGTCATGGTTGAACCAATTCTATATGAAAACACAGAAATAGCTCAATCTTAACCAAATCTTTCTATCACCAGTAACAACATGAAAATTGATCTCAGCAAAGAATTTCTGGTGGAATTACGAAAGAACATGTATCACGGAACTCATAATGAAGACGTGGTGGACCATATTGCTAAAGTACTAAAAATGGTTGATTTGATCTACGTTCCTTGCGTTGATTCCCATCAACTACGAATGATGGTCTGTCCTCTCTCGCTAGTCGATGATGCTAATGAATGATGGATTAGTGAGGGAGATAGAAAAATAACCACTTGGGAGGAACTTGTTGAGAAATTCTTTTGTAGATTCTATCCTGAATCATACGATGGAGAGGATGAAATGTTGGACGAAGGAGAGAACTGTGGAATTGACCCGCTCGAATTCTTATCAAACATAAACACATCATTCAAAAACCATAAAAAAGTAGATAAAAGGACTCAAAAGGTGATATTTCACTCATGGATGAATGGAAATTAGAATAAGAGATACGTGGATAACAATATTTCATGCAATAATGAACGGAAGGAATCTAAATATGAAAACCCGTCCAACACTGCTACTGATTCATTCTTCAAAGCCTATTATTAAAAAAGAGAATGGACAGGGGATAATAAAGCATAAAGACAACAATAATGATGATAAGCAACCTAACAAAAAAAGGTGCAAGGCAGAAAGGTTTGAAGCTATTCAGTACTCGATTGGACCTAACGAAGAATATATTGCTATTAGAAGTTATGAATATGATATTTGGGAAAGAAATGAAGATAATTTATCCATAATCTACCAAGATATTTTTTAGAAAAAGGACAAAGGTTGGAGGTGACGCGTACCAAGGAATGAAAGAGAAGCTGAAGAAAAGTCTAACTTAAAGTCTTCGCTGTAAACAAAAGTGCTTCCCGAGAGACAACCCGAAATGTTATTTAATTTTGTTATCGAGTCTGTCCTCCCAGACTTCAATACGGCGTATCCGCCCCATACCATACGGCGTATTAATTATCTGGATGTTACCAGTCTTTATTTTTATACACTTTAAAAAATATTATTGTCAGTTATGCGAATACGCCGTATTCATTTAATTGATACGCCGTATCCACAGTCTGACTGATATTTAGTTTGTTTAGTTTAGTTTAAATTAAACGTAGATACCAAGATAGGAATGCACCTGTTTTTCCTATATTTTACATAGTACCTAATGAAAGAAATATCAATGAATATTAGTGGAGAATTTACAAATATGGAAATCTTGAAGTGTTGGAGTCTTGAAAACCTCGAGACGGCTGTTCAACACACAATCTTGCTCATAAACACAACTTGGAGAATCTACCGAGCAAATATCAAGGGAGTTTCTCATTCTAATTCTTTTTAAATTATCGTATTTAATGTTTTATATATACAACGAGGACGTTGTATAATTCAAGTGGGTGGATGGAATTAGAATGTTTACTTGTCCTAATTTTCACAATAACATGCTTAAATTATGCTCAAATTTAAAAAAATTTCAAGCATATTTTTGTGAAATTACATGTTACATAACCCGCACACAATAACCTTGATAGATATTGTGAGGATTTAACCTTTTCGTTTCTAAATGTTTACCTAAATTCCACAAAATATGAGTAAGCCAGTGATGTTGTAGACTTTTAAACTTGGCTTGGTTTATCTATTCGAGACCAGAATAATGAGTATTATGGATTTAATTGGAGTAACTTGTTTAAATTAGTAAATCTTAGGATTACAACCAAATCGCCTATAC
>BQNB010136767.1:0-17953 GCA_026074375.1 Tanacetum coccineum
ACTAATGATAAATAATCTTACTTGATTTAAACATGGATTGAAGGTAGTTACAATAGGGTTTTGAGGCCCTAAAAACAACCTAAAAAGACTGCTGGAATGACTAGGGTTCGTCTCCCTAAAATTATACAAAGTTACACACTTAAAACCCTAATTTTGGTTTAATATATATAGAAAAGTCGCTGCGACAGCGTCGCTTTGAAATCCTAACGTCGTAGCCACGTAGATGATTCTAGGTCCTCTTTAAGTCGGCCACGTCCTGATGCCGTCGTGAGATCCTTGATGCCGTCACTAAGATCACGACGGCGTCGCTT
The DNA here is from genome assembly GCA_026074375.1 of Tanacetum coccineum. Lineage (NCBI taxonomy): Eukaryota > Viridiplantae > Streptophyta > Magnoliopsida > Asterales > Asteraceae > Tanacetum > Tanacetum coccineum. The sequence continues at coordinate 312 of BQNB010136767.1, forward strand.
TATGCCTGCGACGCCGTCTCCACGCATTGTATGCATAAATCTTCAAGAGATTTGGTGTAGGTCCGTAATCTTGTCCGTTTCTTCTCCAAATGAGCCCAAGTCACGTGTATTTCCTCCAAAAGCCATCCAAGTGCTAAAATCTAAAAATAAATGATTAAGCACATAATCTAGGCATATTTGCATGATTTTAGGAGGTTAAATGATCCCGAAATAGTGTATAAAATGACACATCATCATTTCATAAGCCGAAACAAACACCCCCTAGATTGGGACATAAAATAGCTTAATCTCTCTAATTTCAATTGATTTGCATTTAGTTTTGACTTAGGGTATAGTGGATTTCAGTTTAACGGGTTTTAAAACATTGGTCGTTTATTTTGTTGTTGGCATTCCTTGCCACCTTGGCTTCCTAACGTACAACCTGATCCATCGAGTCGTGAGCCATGCAGATTTTTGCCTCGTAGACAGTAATAGCTTAATAGCATTAGCAATTCGTTGGGTTACAATATGCTCGATCTTCGTGGAACTCATTCCTTGTCTCGTTGTTGTTATTTTCTTTAAAATCGAATGGAGTAAAGAAAATAAAATAAGTCAAATTTCAAAAGTTGCGTTTCCAAAAATGGAATGTTATAAGGTGACGAGTTAAAGTCGTGTTCGAATTAATCGACATATTTCTAGACGCCAGTTCACGAGATGACGTAGGTGTTTCAACAGTATGGGGCGGGTGTTTCAACCCGTTTTTGGAATCGGATAGTAAGTAAGTCAGTGGGGTCGGCAGACTGTGACAAGTTTTAAGGTTTTGTAAAACTATGTTATGTGAAGTCATGATAACATTTTAAGGATCATCGTATAACTCACGATGTTTTAGAAATAAACGAGACCATTGTTTCACTCATAATGTCTTAGAAATACACGAGACCATTGTTTCACTCACAATGTCTTAGAAAAAGTTTTAGTATTTATATAAATAACCTTTATATAAAATGCTGCAGGATGCGTGCAATGGGAAGTAAACGTGATGTGAAATAACTCATGGCAAAATGAATGACGAATGAGTGGCAAACCGAATGGCAAAATAAACGACAATATGAATATAATTAATACGTAAGTAAAATAGTACTTAGATTCGATAAAGCACTAATGGGCAAAATATGAGCACGTATAGGCAAAATATAGATACGTATAGGTAAGGATAATCACATAAGCATCACGTATTGGTTATAAACCAGACCTAGTATATACTACTTGGTTCTCTATAACCTGGCTCTGATACCAATTTGTCACACCCCTAAATCGAGTCGCAGTAGAAATAGGAAATCCGAGGGCGTGACGTTATGAATATCTCAAACACAAGTACAAGAGAACGAACACTATATAGATGTTTTGAAAATAAACACCATTGCATAATTATGAAATAGTTAAGTCATTACAATATTCCAAAAGTAATACGTTGAAAATGCGGAAGCTGAAAAGATGTTTAAATTACAATGATATTTAAATGATAGGCATAAGTTTTCTTGAAAAGTGAGGTCATAATGCATGTAGACTCCATGAAGCACATCAAGAGAAATCCCGTTAAGCACCTGAAAACATGCTTAAAACGTCAACATAAATTGGTGAATTCGTAGGTTTAAGTATTTCACAAGTATAGACCACAAGATTTGTAAACGTGCGACTATTGTAACACATACAATATCACAAAAAGTATTTACATTGCACTAAACTCATGACACCGAAGCCTTAAGAATACGTTAATTGTAAGTTGTTTCCCCAGTACGTGCGTTGCCTAACACCTAGAGTTCCTCAAGTGAAATGCGGCCGTCTACATGGTAGTGCGATGTTATCTACCTGGACGGGAAGTTCAATACCAATAAATCTATTCACAGAATTCGTGCTTACTCAACTGGTACCTCCGGTCAAGAAATTAATGGTTCATGATAGTGGAGACTTCATGGCAATAGGGTAACTTAGGCTAATACGTAATCATGTGAAAAGTAAAGTAATGTACTTGTGTCCACAGTTTAAAAGCAAGCAATGTTCTCACCCCAAAGTTGTAAAGTGATTGAAAAGAAGTAAAACGTGGGGCTACGAACTCACCTTAAGCAGTCGGTGAGCGAAGGAAATCAACTAATGAAATCAACAAAAGAAATGAGTAATCAACGACTCTAACCGCAACCTAAGTAAAAGATGTGTCTTAGGAGTGAGAAAATACATAACGAAACGACGTATAATTGGTTTGTATAGTTTGACATCATCCTTATGTGTTTGTGCCCTCGTTTAATTAGTAAAAACGTGTTTTAATGAAAATAATATGTTTTAAATTAAATTACGACATTTGTACGAAAACTACTATTTTCGGAAAGTTTTTATTTTTTGAAAGTTTAGAAATACGAGACGTTAAAGACATCTCCTGAAATCCGATAAGTCCATCCTACATCTAACTGCACCAAGGTAAACTCAAACGCCTAACTTCTACTTTTCATTACGCTAATGTATACTTCGCTTAATAATAACTTACTATTTTTAGCAATATGCAACATTTTCGAAATATAGTTTTTGGAAAGTCTATAATGCGTCCTATTAATATATTAGTGATACAATAGCGTTCGCTAAGGTTTTCGAAGCTCAAACGGACTTAAAATCGCTCGAAAAGCCCTTTTTATATTCCAATCAGCTCACTTTATAATTATAGTGTCTTAAAAACGACCCCAACTTAAACATGGTCTAACTCTCTTATTTTTGACTTTCAAGCTTAACGAAAGTTCGCTGAAGTAAAATTTCATTTCGGACGACTTTCGTTTTATACACTTTAGCCGGTTCGGCCCTGAAAAGGGTCGAACTTCGTTTTAAAATCGGGTCAGAATGTAAAACATAGCTAGGAAAAACATTAAGTTTCAGCAACCTTAAAAGGACCATAACTCCTTCGTTATACATTCGATTTTTACGTTCCTTATATCAAAACTTGCCTATGAACACCAACTATCATAATATTAGGGTTTAAGCTTGTTAAAACATTTTTAAGTCGCTCAAAACACACTTAAAAAATTCAGGCAGCAAGCTTATTTTGTCGAAATCACCACAAAACTTCTCCACAACTTCTCAAAATCCCAAATCTATCCTAACCCCTTTCATCTACTTAATCCACAACGAAACCACTCTTAAATTCTAGCCTAATCACACCGTCTCATCCACTTAACGCTACTTTTATCGCCTAATCTTTCGCCATAAACTCAAAAGTGCACATAAAAACGCAAGATTAAAATAAAGTTTCAAACTTTGAAAAATAAGTTGTACAACCTTGATCATCTTAGTGTTTTTATTATAAAAATAGCCTCAAACATGGATGACATCAATATTTTAAGAAAATAATAGTTGGTGAAAGAAAGATTTATGTAAAAGTTTACATGATGATGATACTTACTTGAGACAAAAGAAGGGTGAATAAAGTCTTAAACTTTAACCTCAAAATCAACAAATGATAACCCGAAATCACCAAGGAATGAACCCAAACATGATAGGAATAAACCACAATCGATAAACCATCTTCAAATCTTGAATAATGGGCAACAAACACCAATATTGGTGTTGTTGTAGGATCGGACGACGCAAGAAGAAAGGGAGAGGAGAAGAGATTTTTGTTGTAGGTGTTTTTAGTGAGAGTTTTTAGTGCAGAGAAACAAGTGAGATGAACCACTGATAAGTAGAATGAATAAAGTAGGATGTGTGCTATGCTTAATTCTTTTGAAAGAAATGGAATAATGGAATTCTAGGTGTTGGGACCATAAGAGACACAATTGAGAGAATTGTGAAGACATGTTTGTACTATGGAGGCACAAAAAGAATATTATGTGTGTGGGTTGTGTGTTTGATGCCACAAAGGAGAAAAAGAGAGGACCGACTAGTTTTTAAATTTTGAATATCTTGGAAGGTGATATCTATATCTATACTACATATAATAGAGAGATTGCACTCTCTCTCTTTATTAATGCTTTTAAGTAATACAATTCACAAAGCTTATAGTACAATTTTTAAATGCACAAAGCTTAATTTTAAGTAATTCAGCTCATAAAGCTTATGGTACAATTATTAAATGGACAATCTTTTCATCTATTAAATGTCTTTTAAACAATAAATTTAAGCAATACACATGATAAAGCATTTGGTACAAATATAAACTAATTAAATACACTGATTAATGTTATTTTTAAAATACCCCTAAAATGAAAACTGCATAGTATTATACATATTATATAAACTAATAAAACACATAAAGCTTTATACAATTTATATGCCAAGTTCATGGTTCAAATGATTTTGAAAATCAAACTGGACCAACCGGTTCATCCGGGAACCGGAGGTGCTACCGGTTCGGCTAGCTAATAAAAGTCGTTTGAAAGGGAACATTAAATCCCTTCCCCCAACGTTCACTACGGACTCCCACCTCCCCCCCCCTCGAGTCCACCTTACCCCCACGCACCCCAGAAAAAAGAACATAACTATTAATCAATACTACAAATGATATTTAAGTATGCGCTTGAGCATTACTCATGTCAGGGTTCCCCGCACGCTGATCGAACGCGCGGGTACCCTTACCAATATTCAGAGTATGGGGGTGGGGGGGGGGGGGGGGGGGGGGGGGGTGGGGGGGGGGTGGGGGTGTCTTTGGCTTCGATTTTTACTCACGCTCTTTTCATTCCCGTGCTCGGTTTTGTTGTTTTTAGCTTTGTTTTTGTTCTTTTCTTGAATATCCGTTTCCTGCACAATACAAATGCAAGACATACAAATACAATGTATTTTTGGTACGTTTTTAGTCATTTAGGGCCATTTTTAATGAAAAATGGTATGTGTAATTAAGCACATACCAGGTACCCTGCTAGTTTATTTAGTGCATCTAGATATTTACATGCATGTTCAAGTAATGTTTCTAATAACGTTTACGCAACGGTAAAAATTAAAAATGCGCGACATGTAAAAATAAAATATGATAATTTAAATATATGCTTGTTAGGTCGAAACGTGATAGTCGTCAAAAGACTACATTTAATCGAAAACCGAAACGCATCCAGTAACGATTCTCTGTTACACGCGGGAAAGCTTCCCGGCTCTTGGCCAAATCAGCAGGTAATTAATAAAAGTGAAACTAATGCACGAAAAAATCAAAGATGTTGACCTCGAAATTTACGGGGTGTCACAAAGTTCAAATAATAAACAAAAGTTTTAATGACATGAAAAGAAGTTCAGTTCAATTTTAAAGCAAAAGCAACAATATAAAAAAGTTGTATTCAATGTTTTAAAACCCGGTTTTTTATTTGACCCGGTTTAGTAGCCAGTTCAGCAGGTCATCGGTTCAACCGGTTGAACCGCCGAGTCAAACCGGTTCTATATATATGTATATTTTTATATATATTTAACAGTGTTGCGAAAACCGGCCTAGGCGGCCGATTAATCGGCGCTAGGGCGCGAATCGGCCACTAGCGCCATGATTTTTAATAATCGCTAAAAAAATCCGAGTCTGGTAAAAAATCGTTGTCAAAAATCGGCCAAAAAATCGGCATTAATCGGTCAAAAATCGGAAAAATAATCGGGATAACAGAAGAAAAAATCAGAAAAAAATCGGAGTAATCGGTCAAAAATCGGATCAACTTAAGTATTTGAAGTTTTGAACTTTGAAATACCATGCTTATCTTATACATATTAATATATTATATCTAAAATTATAATTTTATATATAAAAAATCCAATCCGATTAATCCCCGCATAACCGATTAATCGCTAGGCGCTACCCGACCGCTCCGGGAGCGCCTAGCGATTTTTGCAACCTTGATATTTAATATATCGTGTTGTATAATCTTATAAATTATCTTACGTTCAATTATAAAAGATATCGAGATTTTACTGATAAACTTTAATATTTAAGTTTTATGTCTATAAAATTATAGGAAAGTTTTGAAAAAACAACCAACTTATGATTTTAAGTTATCTTTTACTTAGTAAAAGAAAACGTCAAGTGGGATATTCGTATTTTAAAAAAATCAAATCATACTTAATTTAGTAATATTTTTTTTTAATTATTTTTTTTATAAACAAATATTTAATAAAAAACTTTAAATATATCCGAATTTGGAAAAAACAAATATGTCATTCGTTTTTTACATATGAGATCTATTCAATTTAATCAAAAATAAGAAAAATTATATGTGTCGAAAATCAAACAAAAAGAAAGTTAAAAAAGCGGATGTCATTTTCGAAACTTTTGTGCCTCTAATGTAAATTAAAGAAAATATAAAATTTCAAAAATTAACAAAAATAAAATTAATAATTACACAATTTTTCACACTATGCGATTCTTCTCCCTCAATAACTTGATACACCAAAACCCTTAAATAAAAATAGAAAACTATTTACTTTACGTTTCTTTGATAACACATATAAAAAAACTGGCGCACAAAATTAACCCGTAACATTTAACAATGCACAAGAACCCTAAATCTTGACAACCTTGAAGCAACAATTAAAGAACCAAAATCCTAAATTTAACAAATTGAATAACCAAACATCCTTAAAAAGGCTTTACAATCGATTGACCAGCTTTGACGGATTTCCAACAGAATGTTGTTGGATCCACGGCTTCTCTAAATCATTTGCTCTTCTGTAAGTACATATAATAGTATATAGTGTTTGTTTGTGTCGATTTAAATCATCAAATCGAAGTTGCTGTTACCTTAACTTTTATTTTGTTTTGAATGATTTAAGTGATTTGTCTAATTATCATCACCACATGATTTAAGGTTGTTATTTATTAGTTTTATTTACCCGGATCATATGGAATCTTAAAAATTATTCTTTTAGTCGTTTGCAAATATCAGAACACAAAATTATTAAATTTCAACCTCATGGGATCAGGATATTTTTGTGAATATGGACTAAATATCGAATCTATTAATAAGGGTGGACTTAGTTATAAGTGAATTTATGTTGTTTTATTGGTATATTAGGGGCTTGATTTGAGTAATGGGACTAATACAATCATAACATGTTTACCAAATCCAACCAGGTTGTCGAATAAGAAATCCCAAACACTTTACTTTTGTTTTAAGAATATGTGTTTTGTTGAACTAAGTAACTACTCCTAAACTAATATTAAAAACTTTTGACTCTTAAATAATTAAACTTTTGACTCTTAAATGATGTACCTGATGGTTTTAAGGATTGACATTACATCTCATTATTTGTGATAAAAAATGATTTACTTCAAAAAAAGTGAAAAACATATATTCTGCTGACACTAAAAGAAATCGCCGCTAACCAGCTCAAGTGAAGTTTTGTATACCAATATTTAGTGACCATCTTTGCTTTAAACAGGTGTTGAAAGTATGCCTATTAGCATATTGAATTTGTTTATACATAAAGAAAAAGGCCATTATTACGATAAGATTCTTTATTGGTACATATCAATGTTTTGTTTATCAGTTGAGATTATTAAGCTATAGTTGTATGTCTTTGGAGTGGTGGATTAGTACTAGCAAACTTTTATTATCATGTATGTGTTCTTGATTTAGATGTTACCAATAGTATATAAAAATGTCAAATTCCAAGTTTTTATTTATGTTTCTTATAGATCTTTAGTTAAATGTGGATTTTGATTATCAGGTGTTGAATATAATGCATGTGAAATACTTATGCTTTTGAAAGCTATTAGAGATTTCAGACTATCATGACAGTACCAGATTCTATCACATGGTAAGAAAAATTGAAGTTGAATGTCATACCCTCTTGATTGATGTTGATTTCATCATTTGACTAGTTATCAACTACCATCTTTTTTCTCATATCGTATCCCCAGAACCACCACAAAATTATTCTAGGACAGTAGGTGATTTGGATGGCTTTTTTTAGTTTTTTGAAAAGTTCCATTGAAGTGCAAAACTTTTATAATTTTTTTTTTTTTTTGAATGGGATTACAAGAGCTGGATTTTGCTTACATTGCTTATTACAAATTAATGAGTAACTTTTGTCCCTTATTGGTATTACATGATAGCATAATGGTATTAGACAAAAAAGATCATCGAATGGAACAAGTAGCCCGCAACAAGATATGGAAATAGTCATCTATTTGAATGAGCAGGTACTCAATAAATAATGCTCCTTTGTTTAAAGGTTTTTTGACCGGTAATGCAAATAGTTTTATATACATACATTTTAATGCACGTTTAGTCTAACTTAATATTCTAATAAAGGGTTATAAAGCTATTAGAATTCCAAACGTACTTTTTGAAATTTATTTACAATGAACCTATTATTTTTATTACCGATACCACCAACGTACTTTCAAATTTTTTTTCAACTTGAACAAAACGTTTGTACTGTTAGTTATTATGTCTAAAACACGTTAAGTCAATTTATCTAACGATCGTTTGAGGAAAGTTTCAAAAATCGTCCCTGTGGTTTGATATTATTTTTTTCTTATTTTTCGAAAAATTTTTCTTCATCGAACAATTTTTTTTCGAAAAAAAAATTTCGGAAATTTTTGTTTCTAAACTTCTTTTTTACTCGAAAATTTTTATGTTTCGATTTTTTTTTTCGAAATTTTTTTAACATTTTTATATAAAAAAATTTGAAATTTTTTTTTTTCGAAAATTTTTTGAAAAAATTTCGAAAATTTTTACAAATTTTTTCGAAAATATATATTTTTTTCGAACATTTTTTTTGAAAAAAAATTTTGAAATTTTTTTTCTAAACTTCTTTTTTTCGTAAATTTTTTATGTGTATAAATTTTTTTTCGAATTTTTTTCTAAAATTTTTTTTTCGAATTTTTATTATAAAATTTTTTTATGTGTATAAAAATATCGAGAAAATTTTTATAATAAAAATTCGAAAAAAAATTTATACACATAAAAAATTTACGAAAAAAAGAAGTTTAGAAAAAAAATTTCAAAATTTTTTTTCAAAAAAAATGTTCGAAAAAAATATATATTTTCGAAAAAATTTGTAAAAATTTTCGAAATTTTTTCAAAAAATTTTCGAAAAAAAAAAAAAATTTCAAAATTTTTTATAAAAATGTGTAAAAATTTTCGAAAAAAAAATCGAAACATAAAAAATTTTCGAGGAAAAAGAAGTTTAGTCGAAAAAAATTGTTCGAAAGAAAAAAATTTCAAAAAAGAGAAATTTTTTTTCTTCAGAAAGTACGTTGGTATTCTATGGCTTTTACCCTCTAATAAATTCATAGAAGTTCATACTTTTAAAAAGACAAGATTTTGACGTTTACAGTTAGAGCGGAGGGAGTGGTGGTGCCAAACGTTGGCGCCAAGCCTTGGCGCGAGAAAAGCCCACGGCGCACCACTCCGTGGCTCGCGCCAAGGGTTCTCGCGCCATGGCTAACAGCCCACGCGGTTCTATTTTTTTTTATTTTTTATTTTTTGGTTTGCTGTGTGTTTGTGTTTATGTGTTTGTGTTTTGTGTTTTGTGTTTGTGAGTATGTTTTTTGTTAATTTTTTTTTTTGCAGGTTGAAGAATGGTGGAAGACGCGAGGAAGAAGAAGACCCAATATGATATACAGTATTTTTTTTTAATTTTTAATTTTTTTAAACCTTATTCTTTTATAAGTTGACACTATTAGTCCCTCATAATTTTTTTAATGTAATGTTTTTAATTTCAATTAATTTTATTTTTAGTTATATAAATAAATGTATTTTAAATAAATATGAAAAAAAAAATTAAAAAAAATAATAAAAAAATGCTATGGCACCAGAATTCTGATGCCAAACAAATGCCACTGAATTCTGGTGTCATACCATTTCTGGTGCCAAACTCTCTTTTGCTGACGTGACATGCGAACATGTGCCTTTAATATTACGTTAATTTACAATAGTGACACGTTAACACAACTATTAATATTATATTATATATATACACATTTACCATTACATATAATGCCAAAACAGTAACGGGCTACTGTTCATCGATGAACAGTGTAGCCCACATCGGCTAGGCCCGATGGTTACTGTTCATCGGCCCAAAAAAAAATTTTTTTTTTTATACCGGTGGTTACTGTTCATCGGCCGGAAAAAAAAAACTTTATACTCCCCCCTTCTTTCGTCAAAAATAAGAAGAAAAAAAAATTACGTTTACGACTTTCTATCGGCCTGGGCCAAAAAAATATATATATATCCCCTTTATTGAAAAAAAAAATTGTCATTTAATATGAGAAAAAAACAAACTATTAAACATGAGACCGAAGAAATTAACCCGAACAAAAAAAAATGCCCCGCAATAACGCGCGAAAAAATAACGCCCGCAGCAACGCGCGGGTAATTTTTGCTTGTATATACTCATTTACCATTACATATACTGCCAAAAACAGTAACGGGCTACTGTTCATCGATGAACAGTGATGGTTACTGTTCATCGGCCCAAAAAAAAAATTTTGGGTAAATTTTTTTTATACCGGTGGTTACTGTTCATCGGCCGAAAAAAAAAACTTTATACTCCCCCCTTCTTTCGTCAAAAATAAGAAGAAAAAAAAAATTACGTTTACGACTTTCTATCGGCCTGGGCAAAAAAAAAATATATATATCCCCTTTATTGAAAAAAAAAATTTGTCATTTAATATGAGAAAAAAACAAACTATTAAACATGAGACCGAAGAAATTAACCCGAACAAAAAAAAATGCCCCGCAATAACGCGCGAAAAAATAACGCCCGCAGCAACGCGCGGGTAATCTTTGCTTGTTAAAAATATAAGATTAAACTATGTATTGATCTAAACCAAGGTTTTCAAGATCGGGATCTTATTCAAGACCGTTTTTGTTTTTGCAAGATCGAGATTGTAGATCGGATCAGGATCTTAAGATCCTACTATAATGTCATTTTCTTAATAGTCTTTGTAATATTATACAAATCTAAAAATTATTATATATCATAACACAAAATTATATAAATATTTCATAGAATTGTTGTCATAAATCATGATTATGAAATATTTAAGAAGATTAACATGTTATTTTTTAAATTGTACAAAACACAATCCATAAATTTGTAGTTTTTTAGTTTGTGATTCGAGAAAAGTAAGATCGGATCGGATTAGATCTTAAGATCCTATGGTTAAGATCGGGATCCTATAATATCTTAAGCTTGCAAAGATCCTATGTAAGATCCGGATCGTTTTTGCTTTGCAGTATCGTAAAATCGCAAGATCCTAAAATGAGAATCAGGATCTTAACAACCATGATCTAAACTATCGATATACAACCATAACATGCAGTAGCTAAACTTTGCAGATGACAATGTTTATGCAAAATCAATATATAAACCCATACGTAAAACATAATCATAAACAAAAATTAAAAATCATAATTCAAACAAAAATAAACTACTCCCTTCGTCTTAAAATTATTGTCCTCTATTGACTTTTTCGGTCTTTTTCTTCAAACTTTGACCTTAAATATATTGGTTTGTGTTATGTTATACTTGATGCAAAATATATGAATTGATTGGTTTTTGATTGTATTTTTATTGTTATAATTTTCATCAAGTATTATATAACACAAACAAAAATATTTAAAGTCAAAGTTGAAAGAAAAAGACTTAAAAAGTCAATAGGGGACAATAAATTTAAGACGGAGGGAGTATTTCTTTTTTAATAAAAATATATTATCAAAAAATTTAGAAAAAACCTCGTGCGTGCACGGGCGTTATAACTAGTAATAGACTATAATAAAACAATATTTATTTTTTGAACAGCACTTTATTAAAAAAACTAGCAAGAAGCTAGAAGAATTACAAAGTTACAAGATGAGGATTTTTTAGTCAATCAACCCAACTAAACGACACATTACATCTAAACCGACTCTAATAAAAAGAATACGACACAACATCATCAAAAATAACCGTTTTAGAAGGAGAAACCACACCAAAGACACACTTATTACGATAAGCCCAAATTAGCCATCACAACCCAAAACACCCCCTTCTAACAACCTTTTATGCTTGATAGGAATCCGAAGATTTACGATCTAAGAAACTCATTCATCGAACGCATGCACTTCCATGAAATCCACCTCCCACCAACGGCAAAATCTGGGTGATAATTATCTTCGCAACAAGCATATTCAAAAATAAATGTCTTGACGATTCGTGACAATGGAGAAAAGGGTTTGGAGGTGTGATGCTTCCACAAACGGGACAAAGAATAGAAGGAATATCTTTACCTCTCCGGGATTTATAAGAGGTAGGCAAACTAAATTCTCCCTATTCTCCCCTTCCACGCATGAATGTTAACTTGATTGGCTCCGCTTTTATCATCGAGTTTGAGTAGACACTTCCGATAAAACTGTTATCATCAATATTACCTTTCTAGCGAAGCTATCCGAGAACTCAACCGAACATCAGCGTCAATTACCACCTATCAAGCGTGACACCAAGAACAACACCTTCCACGTAAGTCGTCAAATCCGTCAACTGATCTTGTTCCACTCCACTTCTAGGAGCACGACGAAAAGACCAACTCAAGTTCTCCTGTGACAGTTAGTTTTAATTCAAATTTATCTAACATTAGTTATCACCACTTCAAATTGTCAATTAAACTTAGAAATGTTTATGGAAAAAAAACTTTTGCTAGATTTTTTAAAAAAAAGTCATGACCCGGCCGATTTAATGAAACCGAGTCAACCCGGGTCAAAGAAAAACCAACAGTTCAATCCGGTTCTCAAAAAAACAAAAACTCGGTCACAATCGGCCCGGTATCCAAGCCGGTTTACGGTTCAACCGGCCGGGGCAGCTCGGATTTAAAAACATTGGTTGTATTCGACGCTAAACAAGATTTCATTAACTAGTTTCAAAGATTAGTGGACTAGAAATAAAACAAAATGATTAAACAATCATTGACTATCAAAGTAATAAGTGTCAATAAAAAATTGATGGAATGTCTTGGCCGGTTATCATTTCTTTCTCTTGGGTGAGTGGGCTTTTAACTTGGACAACAGCTTTTGCTGTCTGGACTCAAGGTTGGGCTTAATCATTGAGCTTTTCCCGAGTCTTCAATATATTTAACAAACAAGCAAGATTATCCGCGCGTTGCTGTGGGCGTTAATTTTTCGCGCGTTGTTATGGGACGTTAATTTTTTATTTTTATTTATTTTTATTTGTTTTTTCGCGCGTTTTTTTTATGTTTAATAGTGTAAGTTTATTTTTTCTTGCACGTTACTGCAGGGTGTTAATTTTTCGTGCGTTGTTGCGTGTCATTAATTCTTTTTTTATATTAATTTTGTGCGAGTTTATTTCGTCGGTCTCATATTTAATAGTACGGGTTTACTTTTTCAGTATCGTGTTTAGTAGTTTTTTTATGGTCTTACGCGTTGTTGCGTCGCGTTAAAATTTTATTTTTTTTATTTTTTATTTTTTTTGCGAAATTTTTTTTTGGTCTCATGGTGTAAAATGACACTGTTTAAGTCAATTCGGAAATGTTACCGCGGGTATTTTTTTATCTGAATGATTCGGTACTTTTATAACATTTTTTTCCTCCCTATTTTGTGCCGACAAATTTTTACGATTGTCTAAAAAAAAACAAGAACTTATTGGGTCAGTCCCAAATTTCTGGGTACTTAAATGAATAGTGGAAAGTAGGTTAAAACCGACGTCGTTTAATTCTAGGTATTCGTGTTTAGTCTTTTTTTATGGTCTTACGCGTTTGTTTGCGTCGCGTTAAAATTTTATTTTTTTTATTTTTTCTTTGCTGAATTTATTTTTTTGGTCTCATGGTGGAAATGACACTGTTTAAGTCAATTCGGAATGTTACCGGGGTATTTTTTTTATGTCAATGCGTCGGTACTTTTGAACATTTTTTTTCACTCCTTATTTTGTTGACAACATTTTTTTGTGGCGACAATTTTTTTTTTAAAAAAAACTGAATTGGCAGGCTCCCAAATTTTTGGGCTAACTCTACTCGATGGATTCGTTGTGTTCAATAAAATATCAACATTCACGCATGGAAGTCATGACGGAATGTTGGCTTACTAGGTTTGATATTCGAGGTCGGGTTATTAGTTATTGATTCTATTTTGCGTGTGGTTATTGTCGACATTGGTGTTGAGACTACTTAGCCATTTGTTCTTCACTTGCGCTAGCTGGCAAAACAAGTGTGCGTCGTTTAATCAAAGGTGGTGGGAAGTGCGGATATGGAGATATTGATTGTATGCTACGTGGAAGGGCTGGTTTGTTTCATTCGAATGGCTTCTAAATAAATTGGATGTTGAGGTGTGTATTACGTGATGTGGTGGCTCATTTGGTGGTATCGTAACAAGAAAATTCTTTGAAGGAAAGAGTTTGATTAAGCTATGTTTCTAGATGATGTTATTCTAAATCGTTTTATGGTGTCGGGTAGATGTTAAGCCTTTTTTAGTTGACGGATTGGCTTAAAAATCGCATCCTTATTTCCTTGTAAATTTCTCTGCGCCTGGCTAGTTCTTTATATATCGCCGTTCAAAAATAAAAAAAAAAAAAAATAGTGAAGTAGTTTAAAATGCGTCGTTTTCAATTTAGTATGTGTTTAGTATGTTTTGTTTTATGGTTCTTACGCGTTGTTGCGTCGCGTTAAAATTTTATTTTTTATTTTTTTTATTTTTTTTGCGAATTTAGTTTTTTGGTCTCATGGTGTAAAATGACACTGTTTAAGTCAATTCGGAAATGTTACCTCGAGTATTTTTTTATGTCAATGCGTCGGTACTTTTGTAATATTTTTTTCCTCCTTATTTTGTGCCAACAACTTTTTTAAAAAAAAAAACTAATTGGGCCGGGCCAAATTTTTGGGCTAAATTTTTTGGGTTTTTTTTTCCCAGCACTGTAGCAGTGCTACAGTGCTTAAAATGAATAGTGAACATATGTCAAAACTACGTCGTTTCAAATCTAAAATGTGTAATAGTAGTAATGCTCAAACCCCTGTATTATTGCTCATATATCCAAGTTTCGTACCTATAATAATAAATAACAACTTTTAACAATATTTTTACTTAAAATACACATTTTCGTTTTTTATTTTGCCGTAAATGAAGGATTTTGACCTTATGTATATGTATAAATTAAATTAACTTTTAATTATCTTGGTGTTAAGGTTGGCAGCAACATGAATCGTATTTGTGAGTGGGATGATATTATTTCTAAGGTGTCTTCACGGCTCTCCAAATGGAAGTTAAAGACACTTTCTATCGGTGGTAGACTTACTCTTTTAAAATCGGTCCTCTCTTCTATCCCTCTTTATCACATGTCGATTTACAAAGCTCCGTTGGGTGTTCTTAATAAACTGGAGGTCATTAGAAGAAACTTCTTCAATGGTCATGATGGGTCGATTAGGAAAGCTACGTGGTTTAATTGGGACAAAGCTCTTGCTTCCAAGAAGAATGGAGGTCTTGGGGTTTCAAGTTTTTTTGCTCAAAATCATGCTCTTCTATTCAAGTGGGTATGGCGTTTTTATACGGATAAATCTTCTTTGTGGTCTTCTTTTATCAAAGCGATGCATGGTTCTCATGGGGCAATTGGAGATTCTTCTCAGTTTCATAACAGATCGACTTGGAGGGACATTCTCAACGCTTGTCAATCTTTGAAGGCTCAAGGTATTGATTTATTCCAGTATATTCGTAAAAAAATTGGTAATGGGGAGCAATCTTCTTTTTGGAACGATATTTGGTTGGATGATGTAGCTTTCAAAGATCAATACGGGAGGCTATTCGCTTTAGAGGATTCCAAGTTGATTAGTGTTGCCTCTAAACTTGGACATCCTTCCTTGTTCTATTCTTTTCGTCGTCAGCCTAGAGGGGGAGTTGAGCAGGAGTCTTTTAATTTGCTAAGCTCGAAGGTGCAGTCGGTGATTCTTCCTCGTACAGAAGATCGTTGGTCCTGGAGTCTTGATGGTGCGGGTATGTTTTCTGTTAAGTCCACTCGGGTGTTCATTGATGACCGAATTCTGCCAGTTTCTACTGTTCCTACTCGATGGATCAAGCTTCTGCCAATCAAAATAAACGTGTTCGCTTGGAAGGTTTCTCATGATGCGTTACCCACCAGACTTCAGCTTTCTCTTCGGGGTATCGACATTCCATCGATTAATTGCCCAACTTGTGATTCGGGTGTGGAATCTACATCGCATACCTTCTTTTCCTGCTTGGTAATTCGTCAGGTATGGAGAAGGATTCAAATTTGGTGGGAGCTTGGTGACTGCAATTTTTCTTCATATAGTGAGTGGTATGCTTGGCTTTTCAATCTACGCTTACCTTCTCTTTTGAAAATTTTTCTTGAGGGCGTTTGTTTCGTGACGTGGTGGACTACTTGGCGATACAGGAATTCCTTGATCTTCTGCAATCCTCCTCCAAATCAGGCGTCTTTATTTGATGATATTGTTCAAATGTCGTTTTTATGGTTAAATAGTAGATATAAACCAAAGATCGATTGGATCTCTTGGTTAAAAAACCCTAAACTTATTAGTTTGTAATTTTCTTTTCTAGCTCCTTGCTAGCTTTTAATGAATTTCTGTCGTTCAAAAAAAATAAATTAAATTAACGAACATAAAATACCCCTACACTTAGACGTTGCTTGCCCCCAAGCAACTATGATTACTTACGTTAAGTAGAAAACATTTTTTCACCCCTTAAATGAATAAAGTACCACATCAAACAAGAACAAATCAATATTCATTAAGGATATAAGCAAAATCACTCATGTCGATAATGCCCCATTTTGACCTTTATTCTTTAATTCTTTAATAGATAAAACTTTATCTGTGACCCGTCATGCTTGACTTTATTTTCACGATATAGATAACGCTTAAGAACGCGAAACACACAAACCGGGTGCCTTCAGGAGATAAAGAATCATCATCCTCGATTTTCACTAACCTCATACCGAGCTTAAAACGAAATCATTGTTAGGTAAAAGTTTAGATGCTAACACTACCCATAAATGCAAATTGTGTAAGCGTAAGCCAACTTTTCGCTCACATTATTCCTAATTTCCTCTATTTTTTATTTCATTTTCTGAAAATTGAAAAAAATATTTTTATAGTTTAAGTACTTATTTTTGCAAATTTGTCCGGTTTTAACAATTTTTAGTTTTAGATTCCTTTTTACAAAACCCTTTTTGATGAAAACAATTTACATATGAAGGTTTCACTTTGAACGTGATTTGGGAGCATCCTTTTTAGATACTCCGGACCCTTATTCAGCTTTATTAATAATTTTTTGATACTTTTTATTTTATTTTCCCCGGTCCTTTAAACATCCGGGTCAACGGGAGCGGGCCGTCAGGAAGCGGTTTTCTTATTTCGACATTGGTTATATTTTCCTCGACCCTTTATACATCCGAGTCAACGGGGGCGAACCGTCAGGAAATGGTTGTTTTATTTCGATCTTGTATTATTATTATTATTATTATTATTATTATTTTCCTCCACCCTTTATACATCCGAGTCAACGGGAGTGAGCCGTCAGAAAACGATTGTTTTATTTCAGCTTCGGTTATTATTATTATTATTATTATTTTATTATTATTATTATTATTATTATTATTATTATTATTATTTTTTTATATATATATATATATATAGGGGGACTTTCTTTTCAGAACCATTCTTAGTGCGAGAACTGACAGAACCACCAAAAACA